>KL276765.1:9362-26830 GCA_000699545.1 Podiceps cristatus
GCCTATCTGGGAGGAACTTTAACAAGCTTCCTGTGTGAATCCTTTTTCTGTGGAGCTGTTTGCTGAAAATCTGAATGTTAGAAACTGATTTGATAGGGGATAGCAACTCCATTTTTCTTCTGATTGCCAATGTTGATATAGTATCTTAAAGGTCTCATAAAAAAAAAATGGCAGGAGCAATTGGTGAGTGTGAATATTTTTTTTTTTTTTTAATTTATTTCTTGAGTAAGCAGGTTAATACTGTTTACACTTTATAAAAGGTAGTTTTATTTCTATTATGAAGAGCCAGGACATCAGTTAACTCAAAAGAGTGTTTGGACAATTAGTATGCTCAAGTTACAGTGTTCCTATTAGGAAAATTAGTAATCAGTTTTCAGCCACTTGTTTTCACAGATAAATCACCGATTTAAAATATTTTCCCCAAATAAGAAATGTAAGAAAAAAATCCTGGGACTGGAGAGAATTCAGTGTATTTTAATATGCTCTCTCCTTCCGGGGGAGGATGTTTTCAAGTTCCAACGTCTAATGAGAAACTTCTGGGGTCGTACAAGGGGAACCTAGCTAAGCCCATTTAATTGCATAGCAGCAGAAGAGCGCATGCATAAGGCATGAATAGCTGGAGATAGCTGGCATGTGAGAAAGTGCGGAGGAAGGCTTTTATAACCATAGCAGGGCATGGAAAGCCTGGCCAAAATAAGTATGAACAGAACGGAGGTGGTATTATTGTATGTAGAAAATGAGAATTTAAATCTATCAATGAGCTTTTTTTCCTTCTATCTAGTCATCTTTTGCAATTTGAAGCAAGAAAAACAGCTAGTTTCAATTGTTTTTCAATGTGGTGTCTAAGATTGTAGTGTTGCAACAGTCCTTGTAAGAAACAAATGTATGTTTTAGTGAGAAGTTGCTCAACAATTTAAAATGATTCTTTCTTCCAAAGCTGTGTCATTCAATGATGGCTGGGTGTGGTGGACTGAAAGATATGATTCATGCAAAACTTTGGATGGAAAAACAGTTTTTCCAGTGGGTGACTATCTATTTTAGCTTAGATAGTATTTAAAAAATCAGCTCCTGTTAAGAACTTTCTAGGAGCAAACTTAGAGCATGGCTGAGAGGGTGATTGTGATGACTGGTCTGATGTGTCAGGGTTTTGGAGCAGAGCAATGCACCTGTGTGATGAACATATGTGTACTAGAATCTATTCTATAGGTGAGAATTGTGGTCAGTCAGGGCAAGCATAGTGTAACCCCAGTTCAGTGACTGAAATGTTTCGATTCCTGTGGTACCAGTATATTTTTGCATGGACTTTTGGAATATTGTAATTGTACACTTTGATATGTTACATAATCAATCCCCCTGCTTTTTTAAAAATTTCTTCATCCTTTTCTTTTGCCTTGCACACTCTAAATTGTAGTGTGTTATGTGCAGCTAATCCCATGAACTGAGAGAGCAAATATTTATGCTTTCTGTAAAGCCATACATGATTTTATAGCTTTGGCTAAATTATATTGGATGCCTGTTTGGTCTACTGTTCTATGAAATGTGTGAGGAACAGTGCCATTTCACAAGATCTTCACTTGTATATGATTGAAATGATTTGTAGTAATGGCAAAGGGAATAGCTGGCTGGAAGTCCTGGAGTTCAGAATTTCCTCTCTAGCAGATACTTTGCTGTATTTCGTTCTCCTATTCAAATTAAACGCAGCATCCCAAACACTTCGTGACACTTTGGGTCTGAAGTTTGTTGTAGTGTTCTGGCTTCTACATATCAGTCAGGAAACTGAAGTCTGTAAATGAGCATGTTCAAAAGAGTAATTTCTACAAGTTGAGGGAAAAGTATGTGAGTATTCTTTAAGCTTAAAAGCTTTGATATAAAATTAATTTTTATGCTTTCATGCATCTTCTCAGTGATAATTCTTCATTGCAGCAGGAGTTTGGGGAAGCTTGGAGGCTTCTGGTGGGAGCATTTGAAGCTGCTGGTATGTGAGAACAGTGAGGTTGGGAATTGGCTTTGAGTTTTCAGCACTAAAATGGAATTGTATCTCTCCGATGTTTGAATGGGAGGATGTGAAACTATGTTCTGCAAATCACTTGCATTTCTTCTTGTAGCTCTTTTTTAACCCTTTGATATATTAGACAGTGTTACCTTTTGATCTGTGTTCATGATTTTATTAAAGGTTGTTTTCCTCACAATTCTTTTTCTTTCTCCAGACTGTCAGATGATACAGCATTATTTTCCAAGAGTAATTCACATTTTGGAATGTTGTCTTTGTTACTAGAATGGAACTGAATGCCAAAACTTTTACTGTAAACTGATGTTTTCATTAAATTTTAATCTTACTTTGGAAATAACTTTTTTTCCCCCTTGGCTGAGGTCAACTTGGAAGCATTACACCTAACCCCATATTGTACATAAAAGAATAGGATATAAAGTGGAGCTATGTAGAAGTTGGGGAGGAGGGTAGTTAGGGAGTCATTTATGTGGCTTCATAGTCTAGAGCTCTTCAGCTGAAAACACATCTGATTCTCATATCAGTCTTTTTGCCAACTCTAACCACACTATTGATAGGATACAGAACATAAAGGGAGATTCTTACGTCTTTTTTTTAGGGCATGGCATGTTACTGGAAGATGCTCTGTGGATTTCCTCCATGGAGCCATTGCTCATGTAGAATGGTAGAAAAATATCTAAATAGTCTTCATAGAACTAGCTCATTTTAGATGTACTTTTCTATCCTAGCATGTCCTGCCCAGTCACATGGAACTATTGTAGGAGTATGTCATTCTCCTCTGCAGTTTTTTTTTGAACTGATTTATGTCAGTGTTGTAGTGTTACGAACCTACAGTGTGTAACACCTGGAAATTTTGTGTGGTCTTACCTGTGAATTAAGTAGTTTTTGAGATATTTGCTAAATGCTGTTGAGAATGGAAGGAAAGGAAAGTAATCATTGAATGAATTTCTTTTGGTATGCTTCCTACAAAATTAATGACTGGCTAGTATGCTGTCAGTCTGTATGTTTAGGAGCTTCGGTGACAATATTTGTAGTTTCAGGTGATGTAACATTATTTTCAAGTGGACCCCTGCTGAAGTAGCTTGTATTTCTGCAAAACACAGTAATAAAAGTAATTAAAGCATTGTGAATACAATATAAAAAGTTGAAGTAAACAAGGAAAAATTCAGAACTGATTTGGATATTACACTATAAATTCTTAATGCTGCTGACATAACATTATGATGCCTTTTAATATCTGATAAAGTATTATGAAAGTATATAAAGTATTATAAAAATACATCAGAGAACTCTGAATACCATGGATAACTACCTCTGTAGATAATTGGAAATTTGTTTTTTGGGGTCTACTGAACAACGTATCCATGTGAAGCAGCTGTTTCTGAACTGTATTCCAGTTATAATTGGAATTTATCTTTTCTGAATTGTCTGGAAGCAGTGTTTCAATTTGTAATTCTTCCAACTGCACCACTAAATTATTGCCAGTCTGTTGACCTTAACAGAAATAAAACTTGATCAAAATCCTGTTTATGAACATGTGCCGAAGTTGTAAAGATATTGAAGATGCAGTGTTCTATGTTTTTGCATGTGTAACATTCTTCAGTGTTAATGTATTTTATGTGCACTATTGATGTATCGTTAAAAAGACAAAGCTCTGGAACAAGGATTTTGCTAAACTACCATTCTTAAAATGCCTTTTAAAAAGGCATCCGGTTTCATGGTAGAGGTTCCTACTTGAAAGCATGACATTCAGCATTTTGGCCAAAAGCAATTGCTCGCACTTATAAGGCAGGAAACCAGGAACACTTTCAGGACACAGGTGTGTTAGAGAGCTGGTTTTGCACAGTAATACTGGGAGGTTTATGGTTGGAAATTTTGTTTGGACTAAGGATCAGATCAGTAGGATGCACTTTGCTGTTGTTCTCTGTGTGTTGGATGCCACCCAGTGGAATTTCTGCTTTTCATCTTGCTTTTTAAAAACAGTAATTTCTACAAGGCTACTTTAAAAGACCTTTTTTACAGCTATAAAAACCAAATGCTAAGAAAGCATTTGGAAAATGCTGCTAAGAAAGCAGCTAAGAAAACACATTAGGATAGAGTGGGCAAAACATCTTAATTACTGACAGCATCTTTGAAGATTTCAAGTTGTTTCACATTTTAACTTTGAATAAAATGTTTCTGAGAATTTAAGGGAATTTTTGTTTTAATCTTGAAAACGTGTATGTTTGTTTTGGACTCTAATTTAATGGATGGGTGAATTAAGATGAGTTATTTTTTCCAAGAGCATACTTACATTTAAGTCTCAGTAGTTAATTTCTCTTAAGGTACTTCCACTGTGCCAGTGTTTAATATTATTCTGCTTAAAGCATAAGAGCACCTGATTCTACCTTATTTGTCTTTTAACATGTTAAAATATCTTTTTACCAGATACTTTCCTGCTGTTAGCAGATCTTTCATATTTTGAAAAATTGGTGGGAACAAACTGAATTGACAGCTAGTGCTAATTCAGACACCAGATTTCAAAGAAACTCAGATGACTGTGACGGTGGTAAAATACAGATTTTATGAACAAATGCAGTATTTAAGAATTTTTAAACTTACAGCTGTAACCTGGTGTTGCTTTTAATTTGTACCTTATTGGCCATTTAGTATTTATGCACTGATATTTGAACCACATATATAAGTTTTTTTGTTTTTTGTTTTTTTGTTTTTTTTTAGGTTAAAATGGGTTTACTGGTAGACTTGACCAACACCACTAGATTCTATGATAGGAATGATATAGAGAAAGAGGGGATTAAATATATAAAGCTTCAGTGTAAAGGGTAAGTTGTCTGCACTTCTTTAATATTAAAGCTTTTAATTTGAAAAATCACACTGAAGTAATTAATCTTCCCCCCCCCACCCTTCCTTTTCCACTAGCTGTCTCCTAATCTGTGTGTTCCTGTGTTTCAGGCATGGTGAGTGCCCTACACCTGAGAATACAGAAACATTTATCCGTGTATGTGAACACTTCAGTGAAAAGAATCCCTCCGAGCTTATAGGTATGTCTTCTTATAGCCATTATATCCATCATTAGTTTTTGCTGTTAATTTGTTTCATGTTTACTCAAAGCTGCATTTTCTTATTCTTAAAAGTCTAAGCAAAGGAATTTCCTCAGTACAGTGTTTATGCATACATACATTTGATTGCTTTTACTCCAGAAACTAGTGTGTTTGTGTTTTTTACAGAAACTAGTATGTTTCTGTATCCATCAGTTTGAGTACAGCTGTGAACTTAATGCGGAAACATACACAGGCTTAAGAACTGTCTAGAAATACATGATGCTTGCATTATGTCTTTGTAACTTATGCTGATACAAATGCAGGTTGTGTATTGCCTAAGTATTGTTTTGGCATTTGATGGTCTGGCTTACTTGAAGTCATATTTGATAACTGAGTGATGAGATATTCTTTAGCAAATCTCACAAAGCAGCTGATTAATTACTGGAAACTGGTAGTAGATATTAGGCCAAGTTTTTCTTCTGTGGTGTACTGTCTCCCAGTGATCATTTGAATGTTCTTAGGGATAATGTTTTCTTACTGTCATTGATAAGAAATTACTTTGCAGTTGAGCTTCCAGAGTCAGAATGGGTGTTGTCCTCAAGCCTCTGGTGATGATTCTGCAGCCTTCCCGATTCTGAGTGTCTGTGTGACTTAGGAGTGCATGGAACAGTTGTTTGTGTAGGTGTCATTGATAAGAGCTTGGTAAACTAAGCTGATACATTCATATAGTTTAGGATCCGTATGGAATCATAGAATTGTAGAGTAGTTGAGGTTGTTGGAAGGGACCTGTGGAAGTCGTCTAGTTGGTTGCCCTTCCTTAGAGCAGGGCCAGCTTGCTCAGGACTGTGCCCCTTTTGGGTTTTGACCATCTCCAAGCTTGGAGATCTGGCAACCTCTTCCAGTGTTGGCTTCCTTACAAAATACAGTTTTTTGTTTTGTTTTGTTTTTTTCTTATGTTTAAACAGAATTTATTGTATTTCATTTTGTACCCATTGCTTTTTGGCCTTTTGTAGAATACCACTGAGAATCTTTTTTTTTTTTTTTTTTTTTTTCTTCCCCCCCCTTGGTGCTTGAGAGATTTAATTTGGTCACACACTTTTTCACATGATTTTCTTTTAGTTGCTTTCTTATTTTGTTATTTCATATAGAATGCAATTTTAATTTGAGACCTACATTTTCGTCTGTGTACTGCAACCACAAGTATGTGATATGAAAAAAAGGGAACTGTTGAATGAGAGTGGGATCAGTTATCAACACTATTTCAGAACTTGCACCAGAGCTTGAAATATAATGACTGATGACTGATAGGATGACTGATCCCACTCACCCTCATTTAGCAGTTCCTTATTTTTCACTTTCCTTTCACAGTTCCTTCACTTGGTCCTCCAACAATATTTCAGAACCTGAAATATTCTTGCGGTCAGCAATTTATATGGAACATGGATGGCATGGTGATACCCTATAAATAGCAAACCCATTTAACTGGCATTTCAACTTTTAAAATGCCATTTTTAGTGCTGAGTCACTAACTTTCCAAAATTCATAGAAGTCAGAATGTTCTTCCATTATTTAGATTGTTTCAATTCTATGGGGAAAAAAAAAGTCAATTAGAAAGAGTCAAGAGGAAAATAATGTGAGGACTAAGCTTTTAAATAACCTGTCGTTTAGGCTTTCATAGTAAAAGGGAAATTCTGGGATTTTCGATTTCCCTTCCATGAACTACTGAAAAGTTGTTCCTCTAACAGCATCAGAAGGGTTGGTGTGAAAGATGTTTTTATCAAAAGCAAAAGCAGTCTGAAGCAGTGATAGTACTGCACCCGGTTTGATTTTTCCCTTCCAAGCTATTGGTCTCATTGCTGAGATGCTTCTTATCTTGTGTATCTTCATGTGTATAAAATTATTGGCTTAACCTTGGTAGCAGTAACAGCTGCAGGACTCATTGATAGCAGTTGTATGCAATTTCATTTCCAGTGTCCAGATTAGATATAAAAAGACACTGAAATGTGAATGATAAGTGAACAAAATTTTCTATTCAGCTAGGACAATGTATGATCGAAACTTTATTTTTGCAACTTGAAGGACTGGAGCATGCCTGCCAACTTTAAGGAAACAAAATGAAAAAATTTTGCTTAAGCAGAAAACAAAGGAGAAATGATTGCTGGGAACAAATTCTATAAGGAAGCTAAAATGCATTTAATGTGATGCACGTTATACAGTTTTTAAGGTTATTAAATGATTAGAATGGATGAATCCAAGAAATTATTTTCAAAAACTACTTTTTTGACTTGCTTCATTAAGAAGAGAAGCTTGGTGAGGCGGGCACAAACCCAACCCTGATACAGTTGATACATATTTCTGTTTACCCGTATAAAGTTTCTGGGTTTTATCAGTCTACTCTTTGTAGACATGTTTTGGATCTTCAGTTAAAAAAAAATACTTGCATTGTAAGGGAGCATATAGGTAAGACAGATACTGACAATAAAAGCTTAAGTGACTTGCTTCATGGTCCCAACTGAAAAATATGTTAATATTAAGAATAATTGCATTTGGTGTTAGTGTAAACTTTAATACTCTGATATTTATAATTTAAAATGCAATATGAGGAAGAGACAACATCTTACCTGAATCCTTCACATTTTTAATAGTACAAATTTTCAAACTGGTTTATCACTAGGTGGTGCTGTTGCCTTGAGAGGGAAAAAAAAAAAAAAAGTTTCAATGCATTTGACTCTTCCCCTCCTTTCACTGAGGGATGAATTCAGTAAAGTAGAGGCTGAAGACTTAATTCTTTTTTTCTTACATTGAAGAGATAAGTAAATCGAGGTGATTATACTGTTGTATGGTTTTCTTTTTGTAGTGTGTTTTTCAAAATTAATGTCTGGTCTTAGCATAGTAATACCAAATTTGAAATAGAATTGTGGTCTATTGTCACTGCTTTCAAGTTTGAGGTAGGGTAATCTGATGTGATTTTTATGTGTGATGATGTAAAATGAATGTAGTGCTTGTCGAATCCACTAAAAGCACAATTATTGAATTTGATTGTATTATCTTCTGATAAGCATTTGAGCTGTCATGAAAAAATACTTTTAATCTTATCTGTATTAGCCATATTTTGGTGGCATTAAGTTAGTGCTCTTGAGTTGGGATATACTGAAGTATCCTATACTCTTATTGCTAATAATTTGCAAAAAGAATGTGATAAAATGCTTTTTAGGCTTATGTGCCTTACATGACCTGGGCTGCCTTGATGGGAAGGGAGATAACTCTTTAATGTTACTGATGAAGGTAGAAGGATCCAAAAAGAAATCTGTGAAACTAAAGCATGTTTTTTAAAACTACTTGCAAATGATTATACCCTTTTCTTGTCTTGTCTAGGTGTCCATTGCACACATGGTTTCAATAGAACTGGATTTCTGATCTGTGCCTTTTTGGTCGAGAAGTTGGACTGGAGGTAACTTTGAATGTTAATTCCTAGAGATTTGTGGAGAGTGACCAAAGGCATCTTCAGTATGTTTCGCTCGTTGTCCTGACAGCTATCCTAATGTATTCACTGTTTGTTATTTTAAAACTGCCTACTAATCTTGAGCAAACAACCTATATTATCATTATTCATATCATCCCTTGGTAGCTTAGCCTGTTTCAGTCAAGCTCAAGCTTTCTAGGTCTTGTAGGTCAAAACTCAGCTGTACCTGCTGTGTGTGGGCTTTTAGCTGTCTGTATATTGTATTGTGTCTCTTCTCTGTAACATGTCCCACATTTTGAGTAAGAATGTAGAATTCAGAGATGCTTGAAAGATTACTTCTCTTTTTTTTTTTTTTTTTTTTTTGTTCTTTTTCACGTAGGGTTTTTTGTTTGTTTGTTTCTTTTGAGTTCTGAAGAGAAGAGATTAGCTAGAGCAACAGCAGAGTGACATACTTGCTTCTGAAGGCTTTGGGGGAGACAAAGTTCTTGTTTCCAGCTGCTTGTTTGATTAAAGTCTACAGCATGCTTCTGTACAGACTCACCTGGGGTTTTCTGTGATTTAAAAATGTTGGTACCTTTGTAAAGAGTAGTGATCTTCTTCAAATAACATTATTGTAAGAAAAAAAAAAAAAAAAGCCTTACCATGCTAGTGGGTATTTTTGCATATTTGGTAGTATTTATGAAACTATTTCCTTGCTGACAGGATCCCGTGCAAGGCATGTTTCTAACCAAGCCCCTTAAGCATTCTGATGATATTTCTTGTATGGTCCTTTAAGTGAAGAAAATTTTACTCCTGTTGCAGCTTTTTTCTTGTGACTGGACATACAGTTATTTGATGCTTAGCATGTATGTGCAATCTGTTTGCAAAGAACTAGGTCATTGTTGTCTGTTGGTAAACTTGGAATAAAGACATTGGAGTAATGGAGACAGAACACCATTAGTAGTGGGTGGCTGAATCTTGGCAGAATCTTAGCTGAGTATAGGAAGTAGACACAGATACAAATATCTTTATCATATGATTCTAGTTATTCCTATGAACTAGCAAATTTGTATGCTTTTAATCTAACAATTTAAAAGCAGCATGCAATAATTAGTCTCAGAATTGGTTCTTTGTTCTGAAGAGGAAATGCGCTTGAATCTGTTTGAATCTTTTATGCAGCCTTGCTTTATTTTCAAACCTCTGTGGGAAAACCCTTAAAACTTAACAACCATGCCGTCTCTTTTTTTTTTTTTTTTCCTTCCTTCATTCAGGTAGTTAATGGTATCAAGTTTGTTCATCTCTTGTCAGATTTTTTTAACAGAACACACAGCTATCACCTGGTAGGGAAAAATGTCCACAGCAAAACAGTGAATTTTGGAAAGGTGGTAGTTAATGCTAAACATTGTATTAAGATAAATCCAATTTACTCTATCATTTTTTAAAATAAGGTACTGTTATTTGTTGATGAGGAAATAAGATTTTCTTAATGGAAAATTCCATCTATATTCATTCCTTAAGCATATGATATAGGAGTGCTGCTGATGTATTGTGAATACTGCGATGTATTTTATAGTTGGTTTAAAGAAGGGTCATCCAGACTTGAAAGCTCTCCAGTTAGTAATCAGAAACCTTACTTGATTCTCTTTTCACAGCTCATTTTTCCCAAAGACTGCTATGTTTCTAGAACTTGCAAAATACATTTTCTTTTGGGTAGATTTCTGTGCTTGAAATCTGTGCTGCCTCTTTTGGCTTTCATTGTCATCTGTTCCGGATTAGTTTAGAATTGTTCTAACATCATCAGAGACAAATTTGAGCATCTTTCAGGTCCCGTCCCTCTTGGTTTGTTTTGTCCTTTCAATGACATTGATTACAGATGATGTGAAGCAATTTATGAAAGATACCAAAAATAAAAAATGTCCCGTGAAGAAGAAATTAGGAATCTTAGAATGGAGAAGAAAGCTCCTTTTAAATAACACAGATTCTTAAACTGTCATTTCTGAGATCTGATGACTGACCATCTGATAGTCTCAGTCTGGAAAATGGTGGTTTGTGGTTGGTGGGGTTTTTTTGTTTTTTTTTTTTTTTTTTTTTTTCCCCCTACTCTTAACAAAGATCAGAAGAGAACCAAACTTCCTGGTCCTCAGGAAGTATTTCTGTCTATTCTGGGAAATTTGCCTACAGAGTTCTTGGGCTCCTTCCCATACTGTACAGATCAGACAAAATTATGCCTTTTGTATTTAAATTCCTTTTTTCCATTTTAGCTATATGTTTTCCTTGTTCCAGTGGCAGGCTGTTTTCTTATCTGAAAAAAATTCTTTTCAGAGCATGTAATATGTGCTTTTGTTCCAGCTTTAAGGTATGTGCTTGTCAAGAAGCCTAACAGGGACATATACCTTTTGTGATTTCTCCTTTCTTTTATTTAGCAAGATTTCTAAATGTTGATCCATGGAGCATTACTGCTCCATGCAGCCATGATAAATTGAAGACACAAGTATTTTCTGTTAAACATTTTCATGGGATCTATGAAAACAGCAACAATAAACCCCTTGTACTGTGCTCACAGTTGTATATTTCGGAGTGCTTTCCAGTTGGCTACTAAAGGTGCATGACTGGTCGGTTTGATTCCTAATTTTTTTGCTTCTAGTCTCTAATTTATTAAAGCACTTAAGTGTTAGCTGCAGAGTAAAAGGCTTCTGAATTACATTTTTTTGTGAGAAACTTCTGGAAAGAGAAGTAATTTAAAAAGATTAGGGTGCTTTTTCCCAGTATAATGGCAAAACCTCTAATGAAAGGAAGGATAATTCTTAGGGGGGGGAAAGTAGCCATGTTTGAATTTCAGCATTTGCATTTTTCTTCATTAAGTTTGTTCATCTTTTTGTTTGGTCTTTTTTGTCTTTGTGCAGTCCTTAAGTACTTACCTATGCGTCACTCATTCCTTTTCTATAGCAATAATAGAAGTTTTACCTAGGTGACCAGCAGACCACTATTAGCCACAGTAAGGAGATGAAGCAGTGCAAGCTGCAGTTACTTCTGAGAACATACAGAGTGCCTACGCAATTATGCAAAATCTTGTGCAAAAGCAAGTGTTGCCAGGCCAATCTAAGCATGATGTTTCAAATATAATGAATGTTTTTGCAATTAGCAGTTTGGAATTTGTTTAATTCTCAGTCTAAATAAATCTTACGTTTGGTAAGGCATAACATGACTAAAACTTGAATTAAGCATCTAGAGTAATTTTAAATTTTTATTTACAGTATTGAGGCTGCTGTGGCTACTTTTGCTCAGGCTAGGCCACCAGGTATTTATAAAGGTGACTATTTGAAGGAATTATTTCGTCGATATGGAGATGAAGATGATGCACCAGCACCACCTGAGCTACCAGAATGGTGCTTTGATGAAGATGAAGAGGAGGAGGATGATAATGGTAAAACAGGAGGCCAAGAATCTGAACCTGGATCATCAAGCTCTTCCTTTGGCAAGAGGAGAAAAGAACGCCTAAAACTGGTATTTCTGATTAGCAACTTAATATTCTAATTGATAAACTTAATTTCATAAACTCATAGTCATCAGTTACTATATAATACATGCTATACAAGTGTCAGCGCTCTTGCAAATGGGGCTTGGTAGTAGGAAGAACTGGTTACAAGCTTTCTTATGTTTCCTATATGAAGTTTAACACTCAACATCTCAACTATTCCAGTTGTAGAAATGACTTTTCACTTTTTTTTTTTTTTTTTTTGAGTTGAGATAGTATAGCGCTTTTTAATAATTCACTCTATCTTTAGAAGTGAAATGTTATGGAGGGGCTGTTTAAACAGTTTTTACTTATTTTTTGTAGCCACATGGATGAAATTCGGAATCTTTTAATTCAGTGCTCATTTTGGTAAATATTATTACTTTTGTAAATTTGGGAGGATTGCAAACTGCATTAGCAAAAAGCAATATGAGCTTAAAAATCCCAAGGCAGCTTTGAAATTATTTTTTATTATTTTGATATACATCAGCATAATTCTGATGAAATAAGTTACTGTAGGTACCATAGTATGGAATTAATACTCAAGCACAAAGAATATACTTGTATCATCTGAAGACTAATGGCTCAGTTATCTCCAAATTCCTTACTTTTTTTTTTTTTTTTTTTAATTTGCAAATAAGTAGGGGAGAATGTTGCTAAGTACAAAAATAGATACTTTTTGCATAATACTGAATCATTTTACTTGTGTGCTGAGGTGTGTTTGTTTGCAAACACTTGGAAATCCTCATATGAAGTATGCTGCAAAAATGCATTTTGCCGTTACTGCTGCTGCTCAGCATGGTTTACAGATGGAGTATGGAAGAAATTAGCCTGAAAGGAATACAAAATCTAGGCCAAAGAAGCAAGGTGAACTTTGAAAACTTTCCAATAGTCCATCAGCTGGAATAAAACATTGCCCACACTGTAAAAATCATTATTAAAAATATATTCAGGAATATGGCCACCATTAGTCTTACAGTAAAACATTGATATCTAAATAAATTTATTTGGGCAGGAACCTCAAAACTGTTTTATTCACTTGCCTTTTGATGCATTAGCGAATGAGGTATGATGATGGAGTCCAATGACAGCCTCTTTTCAGCAAGTATAAAACTAAATTGGTGTGTTTAACAGCAGTCATGATACTGGCTTCCCAGGCTTTTTCTTATCTGCCACTGTAGTTTTTTTGGCAAAGCTGGAAGCTAAATTATACGAATAAGCATATTAATAACTAAAAGCTAATTATGAGTTAGAGAATTTATGAAAGAATCATCTAGTTAATATGCATATTCGTATAATTCAGTTTTGCAGCTCTGGAGGAACATTCTTTGACATGAAGAGGAGGAACGGGGAGAATTCTTTACCATGGTTCTTGGCTGGCAGATTGGACTGCTTCTTAACTCAGTAGAGATGGATACAATCTATTTGTGATTCCTTGTAAATATGCGATCTACAGGGGGAATGATTATCAGGTAAATACCTCTTGCTCAGATTTCTTTTTACTTTGCTGTCTAAAGGGCTAATTTTTCAGCATTACATTGATTTCCTGCAGCAGATGTTTTCAGCCTTATAATTTGACTCTTAAAAGGGGTAGACAATGTCAAACTAAAGGTGTTTGTGGTTATAGTGGTGTTCTCAAATGTTTCATTTTGACCCTCATCTTTGCGGGGACGGAAGAAAAGTTTAGAGGTAGAGGCGGAGACACCTCCCAGGCATCTCGCTAGGATAATGAATAGTCAGAAGCAACTGCCCAGCTAGCCTGCGAGGTGAAGTTTGCGTGCTGTTCATTTCAGAAATTCCATCTTGGATGTGAGAAATTTCAGTATCTTTCACTAAAACTTCCATATTTTGATGTCAAAAAGTCTTGACAGCCTTTCTTTTCAATGCTACAGAAACTGTGGGAACTGTTAGAACATAATGTGGTTACGGTTTCCTTTATCATCACCTGAGTGTAGTTGACAGGTAACAGCAAATCTATTTGTTGCAGTCTCAGATGTTTCACAGGAAATCCACACATGTTTTGACTTTGTCAGTGCATGCCATAATGATCATAGCATTGAAGCAACATTATTAACTGACACTTAGAATCTCATTTCAGGAAGAAAATCTTCAGGAAAAAATATTTGATTTTGCAAATAGGACAAACAGTTATAATTCTGAGCCATAACCTTGAAACTTTTCATGGGTCAACTGGATCTTTTACTGTTTATTAAGGAATGCCATCTGTTCTAGTCCCATGTTAGCTGTGTATTTCGCGGGCATTACCGGTTGTAATACTTAGTGCTTCTAAGATGGATGGTTACATCTCAAACAGTCTGGAAGAGATGGTAGCTCTTAACGATTTTCTTCATGATTTTGACTGCGGGTTTCTTGTCATCATCTGTGAGACAGAGGGAAACCGTTAAACTTCATGGTTGACACAGCAAGGATAATATTTATTATTTAACTGTCAAAGGATGTTGATTCTAAATATTAGTGACTTTGTTTTTTCTGCCCAACCTACTATTTTTTTTTTTTTGCCAAAGTTTAACCCCTGTACTTGTTGTTCTGCCCATGGGCATCTTGATGGATATGGGAAAAAGATTACTTTCTGATTTTGCAGCAGCTTTATATGTATAGGTGTCATTCCCTTTTAGCCTTCTCTTTCTCCTCATTAAATACCAGTTTGTTCACTTTTTCCCTATAGTCCATATTTTTTATACTTCTGACCATTCTTGTCATTCTTTGTGTTCTGTCATGTTGACTCACATTTTTGTGAGACTGTGATGCCTATAATTGAACACAAGCCTCTAGTTGCGGCCATCCTAGTACTTAATAAGGAAGAATTAATTTCACATGTCTCAAGGCTAATATTTCTGTTTATATATTTCAATATAATTGCCTTTTACAACACAGAATGATACTAATTCAGCTTTTGGTCTCTTGCTGCCTTTGTATCTTTTTCTTTAATTATCTACCAGTGTCTCTGTCTAATTGCTTATTCCTTACTATATGTAAGGAATTTTTTCTTTGTGTAATTGCTTATTCCTTACTATATGTAGAACTTTGTTTATACTGAATTGAACAGCGCTTTTTCCAGCCCATTCTTAAAATTAAGGGTAACACTGAATTCTTAAGCTGCTGTCACAATCTGTATTCCTGTTACTAAATTCATTGATGTCACAAAAAAAAGAATATGCTAATAGGAAATTTAGGGAAAATAAATTAATTCTCATATAGTTAAACTAGACCCCTCAGACCCTCCTCAGTATATTCTTCCATTTTGTTAGTGAAACAGTAACTCCTCTGAACCTGGTTTTGAAACAGGTTGCTCTTCTTTTTTATAGAAGTTACATCTACCCCATGTGAGTTCCTTTATGAGAACAAGAGAAGCAAACAAAAGACAAGCCAAGACAAAAGCCAGCATCGAAAGATGTGATATTTCCCGCTTCTCCTAATTCTGTGAAACCCTGTTTCATCACCAAACCCAAATAATTAGTTGAATACTGTTGTTACTGAGTGACAGTATGATTTTGTTGCATGTTTTTTGCTTGTACATGCCTAAAGGCTTTTCTTGTGATTTGGTCCTGTATTTCTAGGTATTAAATCTAAGCTGATCAGTGCAACTCCCTGGCTCTCCCTTCCTTTCCTTTAGAAGACGCAGACTCTCTCTCTTCCTGACATGTTTTGGAAAGTTTCTTGTCCTCTGGAAGGCAGTTTCTGAGCATATTGGCACTTGGTCAAGTCTGAGTACCTGAAGATGGCTTTCACCCAGGCCTGTTTGATAGCCACTGGGGCCAGGGAGGTGTGTGCTTAGGGCCGTTCCCACTCACCCTCTCCTCCAGATGGTGTCTAGGATCTGAACCAACACAAGATGATACACATTGCCTCTTCTCCTGCAGTTGAAGTGATGGGTGGAGGGATACAGTGGCAAGTGGCAAAAGCTTGCTTAGTACAGGTTGTGCAGAGTGTAGATACTAAGTGCGTGTCGTTACCTTGGACTCATTAGGGCTTATAACTCTTGGTTTAGTAGCAGCGCTGAGGACCTGAGGTGCTCAAAAAGCTCTGGCATCTCTGCACCGTGTTCTCCAGTGTCCCGTTTCCACGGGGGGTTGTTAGTTGTTAACAATGGTGCAGAATGTGCATGGATCTGGCTCTGTGTTGGCACCGTATCCAAGGAAATGTCCTCATGAAACCTGGAGCACTGAGTTAGCCAAGCACAGATGCCCAAGTGACTCACCTTGTTTTCGTAGTGCTGTGCCTCAGCTAGTGAGTATACTTGAGGCAGATAATCTGCAAGAGACACTTTCAAATGGCAAGTACCAATTTCATGTTTATGACTTTTTCTTTTCTGAAAAATCTTTCCTGTTGCCTGCTTTTATCTTTAATCTTAACAGTCATACTGCTGTCGCACTCTGCCGTTATTCTGAGAAGCAAGGCACAACCATCTTCCTTTATTTTGTGGCGCTCTTAACCTCTTACTCAGAAATCAGACAACATGCTGGCCAGGCATGTCTAGCTGTCTGCCTCCCTTGCCCAGTCATTGGTGCGCTGTTGCACCTGCGGTTGCCCACATAAATAATATGGGAGAAGTGACGTGCCGAAAGTCTGTGGAGCTTAAGGTAATTACGGTTATGAACTAGCGTGTTTCTTTAGGGCGTACTGTTCTCAGAATATGATTTGGTGATGCGACTGAGCCAATCTTAACTAAATGCAGGCTGTACTGAAAACTGCCGTCCCGCTTTCCCTGCACTCCTTGTGTTCCTTCTGCTTCCCTTGTGCTGGCACTAGTACTGACTCACCCTATGGTGAGCTAGTTTAGGATGCTAATTTGGCAGAAAATTACTCATTTATGATGTTATTTTTGCCAATTTAGTTCCTAGACTTGCTCAAGAGTAGAACAGATGAGTGCCACAGTGTGTGGAAAGGGAGGGGAGCAAAAAGGCTCATTTCATCAGTGGTGTGCATCTCGATTTGTTAAGGCAAATTTCAAGCATTTTAGAGAAGATATGCAGAAATACTTGCATCTTCACTTTCAGGATTCATAGCTCAACAGGTGAAACTTCATGCTTTGATCGTCGAGTCTGCATTGAGAATATATTTGAGATGCTGTTGAAATAGGTCTGGTCGATTTGGGATCTCTATAAAAATCTTTAATTATGTAGCTTTGTAGACCTGATGATTTTAATGTGTTGTGCAGAATGTTTTATTCCACTCGACATCAAACTTTTCCTGGAATATACAAGTTATTTTAGAATTGTATTGATCTCTACTTAGGCTTTTCTATGGCATTCAGGATAGCACCTCCACTTCAGTAACCTGCTTTAGATTGAGAATAAAATTATGCAAGTGTATTTTTACACAAAGATTTTGTTACAAACCAGTTGTTTGTTTTCTTTTTTGTTAAGAAGCTTGTGCTAGATCAACTGAGAACCCTTTATGATTTCTGCTGCTTACGTATGTTCATTCTTTCAATTGTTTTCC
>KL276767.1:8998-32895 GCA_000699545.1 Podiceps cristatus
GGGGGGGGAGGTGAGAGGGAGGTGGTGGACACAACATATGACTTCCTAGCTTATTCTGGCTAACTTAAATGTTATGTGACATCACTTCGAAGTAGGAAGCTGTAAATAAAATTACTAACAGTGGAGACTGTTAGTTATAGATATCCTAGAGAAACAGCTGAGCGCCTTTATTCAGACTTGTTTATTCCTGTTGTCAGAATTATGCCAAAGAAAATCTTCACAGTATATGGAATTTTGAAAATAACTAATTTATTCACCCATTCCCCTTAGGTCCAAGATGGGCTTCTTGGAACACTGGTGTCTTTATTTGCATCAGATGTGCTGGAATACATCGAAATCTTGGGGTCCATATATCAAGGGTCAAGTCTGTCAACTTGGACCAGTGGACACCAGAGCAAATACAGGTATAATATCTTAAGATATGTTTTCAATTCAGAGGGAATGCCAGGAGTGCTTTTGAAAGGATTTGAGTTTATCATGATGCTCAAACTTAAATGTTTTATAATCAGAATAGTTCTTAGTGTTATATTTCTACTGTAATGAGTTTAAATTCTGAAAACTCACTTCAATTGGTTTAACTATCTTTTCTGTATCATTTTAGATGTATTATACCTTGCCACAGGGAGTCTGAAAGCTTCTTTATGTCTTTAGAAAATGTGTTGTAAGTCTTTTCAGTAGGGGACAGTAAGGTAGCGTTCATACATCTGTCTGATTCTTGATTACATTCTTTTGGTGTACCAAGTACTGTCTTTTCCAAGTGTGCTTCAGTCTGAAGCCTTTTTCTGCTGCCAGACAGATTTTCCTACTCCTAATCATAGAATCATAGAATAGTTCAGGTTGGAAGGGACCTTTAAAGGTCATCTAGTCCCACTTTCCTGCAATGAGCTGGGACATCTCCAGCTTGTCCAGGTCCTTCTGGGTCGCATCCCATCCCTCAGGCGTGTCTGCCGCACCACGTAGCCTGCTTGTCTGAAGAGCCATCCTGAGAGATGATAGCTTATGGATGGGTTAATTTACACTGTAAACTATGTTACATCTATGTTGTTAGCGTTGTCCACCAACTCTTGGCAGTCAGCCCTTCTGTGCTGTGGGAGCATCTCCCAAGACATATGGCAGCAGAGAGGTCTCCAAGTTAAAAACTTGCGGTGTCATTTAAGCACACCAATAGCATTCTGACTGTTTCAGGATTTAAAGTATTAATGGACATGAACTAACTGTTTTCTACCACTTTTCCTTAGTGCATGCAGGAAATGGGAAATACTAAAGCAAGACTACTCTATGAAGCTAATCTACCAGAGAACTTCCGAAGACCTCAAACAGATCAGTATCCTTTCTGGTTTAGCTTTCACATTGCAATGACATTTAATGCAATTTAGATGTTATGGCTGTTTCAAGGAACTGCTACATTTGGCAACTCACCTTATTTATTTCACTGATAGTGTTGTATAAGAAATGACAGTGGAAGTTGGGAAAGGTTCAGAAGAGGTTTAAATTACTTCAGTTATAGCAAATCTACTTTGTAATGAGATTTGGCAAGCCCCATTTATTTTTGCTTTCAGAAGAGGTGACTTATAAATTCCCTGTATTTAGGAAGTTAGAGTGGTACTAGAGAACTCTTGAATATTCTGTCTTTATCTTGAGTAACTGCCAGCTGAAGTTGGAAGCGTTTGAACAGGAAATAATGAGCTGCATGGTAAAGTAAAATAAGCCTTTGAATCTTACTCAAGTGTGGATTTCTTCCTCTAGATTAAGTATTCTGTAGGGTTTTTTGGAGTTGAAGTGTATACGTTCTGTGAAGTGTGCAAGCACAGATGACTAGCATGGGAATACATACCAGACCTCCCCGACAGTCGCCACTGGTGTTGGTGTGTGGTTATTGCCATGTACCTGGAAGGGGAGGGCTGGAAGAAAAATTACTTCTGCCAGTAAATAGCTTTCCTCAAAAAGTACCTTTTTTGAATGTCCTGAATCATTAGGGTAATGTATAAGGGCATGAATTTAGATTTGAATTAGCTCCTGATTTAGTGAAGTTTCTCCACAAGTAGGATTTGCTTCACCTGGTGTACTGGAATTCTTTAACTGTAATGAGATCCTGAACACCTAATGTTAAGCGAGCTGAATCTTTCCCCAGCTCTCTTAGCCCAATGATGATGATACAGGCTATGGATGCTGATAAACAACTTAGTTGTAACTGGCTCTGAATTTTCTCATTCTGTATCCAAAAGTGATTTTGATTCTTTATTAGATACTGTGCTCGATATGCTCTGTGCAGAAGTGGTTGTTTTGGGGGGGTTTTTTTGTTTGGTTTTGTTTGTTTTTTTAAGGCTGAGACTCCTCATTACAAAATGCACTTGAGCAAAAAATATCTGTTTTATCATATAACATTAGCTTTTAAATTAAACATACATGTGCATAAGAAAAAAGTAACTGGAACCAGATAGCACTGTGGTATTCCAGCTGAAATATTCTAGAACTTTGTTTTAGCCATAAGACTGAAAGGCTAAAACTTAGTCAAAAGTGGATCTTGAAGGTGTATATTTTGTTTGTACTGCAGCTAACTTGAATCACTGGTCCTGTTGCAGGAGAAGCAATAGTACTCTAAGCTTTTCTTGTCAGATCAGACCAAAAGTCTCTTTTTTGTTGACACCGTATACCTTGAAATAATTATATAGTCTTTTGAACAGTTGTCAGTTTCTAAGTGGTGGTGACTTGGTCAACTGAGTATATTTCATCGCATGTATTTTCTTTATTAGAAATACAGGGCCAGATGCCAACATTTTCTGTTTTGTTTCTCAGTTTTCTCATTTTGGTAGCTACTTACCTACTCAGCATTCATGACAAGCTGTTGTGTTATGGGCTTTTTTATCTTTCCTATCTACCCTTTATATCGCTACAAAGTCAATATTGTGTCTCATCAGTATTCTGGTTATGAATATTCTCAATGTTCTAATTATTCTTTTGGATGAACTATGAAAACTCTTTGCATGTAATGATCACTTTCATGTATGTTCTTCTTTATTAGTGTTTAACTTCTTGTAGCACTATAATATACTTTTTTCTATTTTTTAGGTAGCAGAATGGAGACACAGGAGAACAGTGTATGTGGGATTTGCCCCAAATCTCCTGCTAAAAGTCCTCCATCACTTCTGCTTCTTAATCACAAGACTGACCTTTTGGGCCACTTTTTTTATTTTTCCCTTGTACTTCGCCAGGATGCTCTGGCATAGAAGCTATGTTTGAGGATTATCTTGATGTTTTTTTTGTATAGCAGCTTTAGCTTCCTGTTTAAAAGTACTTTTTTCCCCCAAGAGTAAAGTGAGTCTTTTTGTTTGTTTTGTTGTTGTCTTTTCATTTACTCACGTAAAAAGTTTTGGCATATGTTGAGGTTGCTTTAAATTCTTTTGTTAACAGGAATGCAGTAGGTTATTGATCTAAAGAAACTTAGATGTGGTCCAAAAATTCACATGTATTGAAATGGGGTAACTTCAATAAAGTGGATATTTTTCAAAATACACAACTTAATACCTCAGTGTAATAGCATCCTGAAAAATTAAACCCTATGAAGGTTAAATACTTATGACTCTGCTAATAATTTTCGAATTGAAACTTTCTAATTGTCTGAAATATCAAGTGTGCATTCTGTGAAACTGCTAAAAATAAGAAAATATTCAAAAGAACTATAATATCTAACACAAAAATCTGAGCAACCACTTTGAACACTTGATAAATATGTCATTGAAAAGTGTTAATTTTGGCAAATAACTAAGACTTTTTATTTGAAGAAAGGATAGGTTGTTCTAAGGTGTTTTATAACAATTAAGTTTTGAATCTTTTCTGTTTACTTCTAAATTAGTTTAATACAGTTATCCAGTTATAGCCCAAAAGTGTGGGGAAAAAAAATGAAAATCCCTTTCTTTATCTCCTCCCTCCAATGAGATTATATAATGCAGTAATTTGTACTGCAAGTTCAAAAGAAACTTTCTGAAGGAATCCTGTTTAGTCTTGGCTAAATATGAAAAGTTGTGGGAGTTGCATATTACACAACTTCCATTCATCTGTGACAATATACATTGATTTTCTTGGCAAAATGACAATTCTTCAGTATGTGTAAAGAATAATGCAATGTTAGTACTCAAATAGTAGTTCTATGTTCAAAGTGCTCAAGATGCCCTTTAGAATGTAGATATATTTGGAAAGAGGTAGAAAAGAATGTTTTAGTTTTTGCAACTTTTATGAAGCAGTGTCTTCAGGTGACACTTGCATACAATTTGAAACTAAATGTGATTGCTGATGATGTAATTTGATGCACAGAATGAAAGAACCAAGTGATCTGAGTTCAGTGTTAATCATAGAATCATAGCAGGATTGGAAGGTACCTTGAAGATCTAGTGCCAGCCCCCCTGCCATGGATGGGCAGGAACAACTTCCACTAGACCAGGTTGCTCAGAGCCCTGTCCAACCTGGCCTTGAACAGTCCCAGGGATGGGGCATCCACAGCTTCTCTGGGAAACCTGTTCCAGTGCCTCACCACCCTCATGGTGAAGAATTTCTTCCTAATATCTAATCTGAATCTGCCCTCCTTTAGTTTCAAACCATTCTCACTTGTCCTTTCACTATATGCCTTTGTTAGCAGTCCCGCTCCATCCTTCCTGTAGGCTCCTCCAGGTACTGGAAGGCTGCTATAAGGTCACCTCGGAGCCTTCTCTTCTCCAGGCTGAACAGCCCCAACTCTCTCAGCCTGTCTTTGTAAGAGAGGTGCTCCAGCCCTTGGATCATCTTTGTGGCCTCCTCTGGACCCACTCCAACACATCCATGTCCTTTTTGTGTTGGGGGCCCCAGAGCAGGATGCAACACTCCAGGTGGGCTCTCACCAGAGCAGGACAGAATCACCTCCCTCGACCTGCTGGCCACACTTCTCTTGATGCAGCCCAGGATACTGTTGGCTTTCTGGCTTGTAAGCGCACATATTAGGAGATAGTACAGGGAGCTAAAGTGCCTTTCCATTGATTGAGGAAAAAAATGCTGTAAAAGTTTAAGATTCAATGAATCTGAGCTTCCACAGTTGCAATTTTGATTTTCAAATGGATAATCACATTGCAGAACAAATTAGTTAAAACTTATTCTACAGATACCAGAGAATCAGCTTTACTCAAGTTAAAGTATTCACATTGCTTTGGATGAGCTGCTTTATGAAGCTGAGAGAATAATTGAGAAAAATAAGTAGTTGTCCTTTTTGTGTTTGAGCTAGTGAGTTCTGGTCAATATGCTTGTTGCTCTCTCCACCTTTGCTTTCAATATCTTTTTATCACCAGTGTTTTGGTTTTCTTTCCCTTCCACAGAGATGTTTATTCTAATAGGAGACTCTCATGGAAGGCAAAATGTATTTTTTCCCAGGTTGTGATGGTAAACCATACGTTATTTACTGTATACAAGTACCTTTGTTCAAGTATTTGCATTACTACAGCCCTGGAGCTTATAAATACCAAGTGAAAATGTTCTAATTGTGGAACACTGAGTTACTTCTAGTATATCTTTCTTATGTTGTTTCATTAAGAGATTAAACTGATTCATTCTCTGTAGTAACAGGAAGGGGTTTTTTTTGGACATGGCTATAGCAGTTGTTTTGAGTAGAGCAGTTCGTTCTGTTTTAAAACTACAAAATGAGATGGAGCAAGAATCTGGTGCAATTCTTTAATTTGAATAACCTGTCAGCTTTTTAGGTTAATGTTGCTATTGGTCTGAATTCATATTTTCCTTAAGCTAGCTACTTCCAGAGCTGTGGAATTTTTCATCAGGGATAAGTATGAAAAGAAGAAGTATTATGATAAAAATGCAGTTAACGCCTTCAATGTAAGTAAACAGTTTCATGACAAATTGTCGCTTTTCTTTCAAAAAAGATACATAAGAAAAATGTAGAAAACACGTATGTTAAAATGTTTTTCACAGTTAAAACTTTTTGATACAGAGCTAAATGCTTTCTTTTGTATCTCTTGAAAGCTATTACTAGGGTCTGCAAGTTCAACATACATCATCAATTAAATCATCTATTACATTTATAACAGCAAAGCGTTATGATCCAGCAAATAGCTTGCTTCCGACTCTCTCTATTGTGCTTCCTCTTTCAGTAATGGGTAGTTCTTCAACAGCATACTTTGAGTTATCTCTTTCTGTGTTACAGGGATAAGATAGAATTACTGTTTCTGGTGACTTTTTCTTCTCTCATTCTCTGTAACATGTCAATGAGAAATCCTAGGGTGCTTTGGGCCCCTCTTCCGAGGGTTTTGCTGCTCTGCTGAATTCCAGACTGTTGCTTGCAGTGTGGTGTGCTGTAATGGCAGACACGGGCAGTATGGCAAACCAGCTGTTCGATCATGTAGCTGTGTGTTCACTACAGTAAGTTGGTGAGTGCTTTTCTGGCAAAGCAGTTCTGAGAATGTCAGCCTTTAGTTAAGTTCACAGCCTTGTTTGTGGTTTGTTGTTTGGTTGGTTTGGTTTTTTGTTTGGTTTTGGGGTTTTTTGGTTTTGTTGGGGTTTTTTTGATATGGCTTTTTCTGAGGCATATGATCTAGTTTAAATAAACAAATATAAATAAAAATATATATGCTTAAACCACACCTCTATACCTACACTGTTTAATATGGCTTAACATGTAACTTACTACTCCATCTTACTTGGCAGTGTACTTCGACAGGGAAACAAGAGCAAGGGTGGGCATAAAGAGTGGGGGTTTATGCTGCCTTTCCCATCTGAGAAAATAAATCTTTGAATAATAGTTTGATTTTAGAAGGAAAAAACCCCAAACCCGGATACTAGGGAAGTGTATTTCATTAAGCATTGTTGAAGTAGGGGGAAAATTGCTTCACTTAAGAGGTAAAATACAATTGTGATTTGAATTACACTGTCAGTTACCCTTCTTTGATTCCAAAGTAGAAAATAGGGGGAATTGTTTAAAATTGTACTACTTTAAAAAGTTCAAAAGACTCACAAGATCTTTCTAAACAGACAACCTAGGTGTCTAATATAGTAGTCTGCTGCTGCCTTAATATTTTTGAAGGAGTAGTGAGATTTTGCTTTATTGTATTGCAGACAGTTGTGAATCTCTTATCTGTCATAACAGCAAGGATAGAATCCAGACAAGCTAGAGATGCGTATTACAGCTGAGTAGGGAATGCCATTTTATTTCTTCCTACTTGGGCTTTTCTTTCGTTAAGTAATGTAAATGGCATAATTTCTCTGAAATAGTAACAAAATCTGATTATGAAATATTTTAGCAATAAGTGACTTGTGCACATTCACATGCACCTGCATTTCTTCAAGGCCACCAGGCATCAGGTTTGAGGTAGGCGATCTGAAATCACAGTTACGGCAGAATCCTAAAAGTACACAATAGTAAAAGAGCTGAACTAGAGTAGTGTCTATAGTCCTAGTCTGCTGCTTGTATTGGGTTACCCTCCTGGGCTCTGGCCCCCGCCCTGCTCACGTAGGCGTGTAGTGCCATGACTGGTGATCATCTTTTGAGCGGGCCTGGGACCGACAGGGAAGAGAAAGAGAAGGTGAAGCTGGGCCTCCATTCTGCGTGTCTGATACGCTGCTTTTGGCATTGTTGGGGTGACGTGAGCTTTTTAGCACACTTTTTTGTTACCACTTTTGAAATAGCAACGCCTTCTGCTTGGATTAGGACCAATTTAAGTTGGAGATGTGTATGTATGTCATTCGGTAAAATGAATCCCTTCTGGGTATGAGCATGTAATACAGAAGTGCAGAAACAGGTTTGCTGTGCTCTAAGGGTCACTTCCAGGTAATTTCACTGAGGTGGCATTTAAAAATCTAAGAGCCTTTCTTGAATTTCATCCACTGTTATAAGTTGCATGTAGTAAAAGCTTCCTGTAGTATAAAAGTTTTGAACAGTTTCTCTTAAAACAGGCAGTACAATATTTCTCTTGGCTTAACTTTGACAAGGTCATAAGCTTTTCAAGTTTTGTCTAACAGTACATTATCTCTGTTAACGTATTCTGTCTGTTGCAGACCAGGAGTATACGTCAAATTTTAGGTCTTGGTTCTGTGATGCTCAGGATTCATGTATCTTTTCTTTTGTTACAAAATTTTTATTGTTAATTAAATGAGATGCTTTGTTTTCTGACAAGGCTGTATTACTAAATGTGTTTTTTCAGAGATACACACTGTAATAACAAAATTAGGTAGTGCCATCCAACATGCAAACTAAAAATAGGCAAATATGAAAAAATTTTTTTTTCACAGTTCACTGAAAAGCAATGCAGGATAAAGCTACAGGCAAAAAAAAAGCATCTGTGGTTTTATTGGCTAGTTACATTTTAAATAGAATAATGCATTTAACTAGGAATCAAATATACATTAGAAAAATCTGATGCTGACTGAAAGTAGCCTGACTTAAAAATATTTAAAATCTAAAATTCATATATCTCAGTTTTCTGATCCATCATTATTGACATGATGTGAAATGCTGGTTCTGTATCACTGCTTAGGACTAAATGAGTGGTGCAATTTACTCAGCTGTTATAAGTGGGTTATCAGTAACTAGTTACTCTCACTTTATTGCTCAGACTCTGTAGGCTTGTGACATCTTTATAGAAGGACCTGAGAGGCTGACACCCTTGAACAGCAATGTTTTTGGTTTTGTTTTTATTTGGTTGGGTTTTTTGTGATTTTGATTTATTTGGTACTGGGAAACATTCTGATATCAGTTAGGCCTAATTCTTTACCATAATTGTAAGTTTTAGCCCTGAGAAAAATCATCTGGAAGGGAGCAGGAATAGTAGCCCCAGGTAGGCAAGCTATGGTGCTCTGGGTCAGGTTAGGAGATGCAGGTAGGGAATGTATCAGTGTGATCACACTGTGCTTGTACCTTCTTTTTGCAGATGTTCTTTGACATGTACTTCAGGTGAAACAAAAAGCAGGAGCTCCAATTTGGAATAAACAATGTAGCTGGGGGAGAAGCCTGGGAAAAAATATAAATGGAAACAATATGTTCATTATTTTCTACCAAAACTGATAATATAGTTAAAATCAATCTGATCTTTTAAGGAATATGTTAATATGGATGAGTTTTACCTTTCAGGGTACCTTTCAGGTTTTTGTGAATTTTTATACTTTTTTTAGATCTGACTTGGAACAGACACCTTTTTCTAATCATTAGGCATTTTTTTAAGTTATGTATGCATTTTCTGCTTCATAACATTGTAAGACAAGAATTTGTAGAATACTTTCCAGAGTACTAGAATATTGCCATTAAAAAAAAAAAAATCCATTTAGCTGCTATTATAGTAGTAGTATTTATTCTTAAGTTTTATTCTGATCAATGTAAACAGGAGAATTTTGAATAAATTAGCCTACCCATGGAGGCAAACTGACTTTTTTGTACCCATGGAAGTATCTTTAGATGCATGTCAGCTCTTTGAAAAACACTTATAGTTGAAATGATCTGTAAATGCTTAGTTGTAGAGTTGCAATATTATGACTAAAACTGTGAAGTCAACTGTGTGGTATTTATATTTAGGAAAATGTATCCTCATTATCAAAGTCTATTCCATTTAAGCAGTGTAGCCCATGACAGAAGTAGTATTTATCAAGCCAGTGCCTATCATAATTCTCTTCTGACATTAACAAGAGTCACACTGGTATAAAAGATCAACACTTCCTTTCTCAGAAAGTAGTTCATAGTCCTACTGTGGTAAGGCCTCGGTTTGTTGAGACTTCTAAAAACCAACTGCTTAAGAAACCCACCTCTCTTGATCTGGCTGGCTGCTTTCCTGTTTTCCTTTGCTATGGTGTGATTTTGAAACATTCAGGACTTTGTGGTGTCTTTAAGCTTTTTACGTATGCTTAGATTTAAGAGGAGGAATAATACAAGTAAAAAAACTTGAAGCTGACAGGATGTTACTTGGGAGTGTATATATTTTTGTGAATAAGATGTGATTTGGTATTACTAAAAAAAGCTCTGTTTTTCTCTGTCCAACCTAACATTGGTCCAACCTAACCAAGGGACATGGACAGGGGAATTGGAGGGCACTCCAGAAAGAGATTAAAAGCATCTGTTTTGTTTATCCTGTGTCAGCCTTCAATTAAGCCACGGTGACTCTCCATAATATCTCAAGAGGTGGCTCTCTAAAGGAGAGGCTAAATAATGGAAAAAAAAAACAAAACAAAAAAAACCAAAAAAAACCCCAAACAAACAAAAAAACAATAAAAACCACAAACAAAAACCAAACAAAAAACAAACAAACAATAAAATGCAACAAAAATGGGTATAGGTGCTCTTGGTTAGAGTTGGAAAAAATATTTTGCACTGAGGTCTGATACTATTAAATATATCTGTATTTCCCAGAACATTGAATAATTGTATCTGCTTAATGTAAATTTTACAAACGTCTGTAGCTCTGCCCATGCTCAAAACTACAGCCAGCTTGTGCACAAGCTTCACCGTACTCCTGTAACGAGCTTTGGGCACTCTGAAGGGATGGAGGGGTGGTGAGTGTGTTCAGAATACAGACGGAAGAGCAGTACTGGCTTCTTTGAAAAGCCAGCTACTGCTGTGTTTTGTGAAACTTGGGGCACTTAACCTTTTTTATGTGGTGTCCAGCAGTTAGAGCACTGAATAGGGGAGATATTTTAGTAACTTAAAAAAAAACTCAACCAACCAAACAGAAAAACCAAAAAAAACCCCAAACAAACCCTTTCTGGTTAGCCTAAAGAACTTCTGCAGAAATTCATAGATAAGGTGTTATTAATAGTACATTAGTATTCTTGTACTCCTTTTAGTATTTCAGGCCTCTTTAAAAAATGATAAGCCAATTGGTTGTGTGTTTATATGCATGTAATTGCAGTCTAATTGCTACTGCTTTAAAATAAAATACTGATTTTAGTGTTATCAGTGTTCATTGGAGATGTACAGCAACAAAGTCAAAAGTCTGCTCAGATAAGCAAAACATATAATAGCTGAACTTAAAACCTGTCAAATGAATGTAGAGTAGTAGTCCTCTTCATTTATGTTTTCCCCAGATATTTTGTGCATTTAAAATGGCCACTCGAGGGCACCTTTGTACTTGGTTCAGCTGCTAATTTCCTGACGTGGTCTGATAATGCACTCATTTTTTTAATCTCTTGAATCTTCTGAGTGATAGCACCCTAAATTTTATATTTAAATGGAAGCTGAATATAGCTTTTTAAATCTTTACCTTGATCCTTTTTAATAAAAGGCTAAATAACATGCATTACCCCAAGAGCAGGATTCTGGAAAAACTACAAATAAAAGTTGGTGAGAACTTTCAGTACATTGACCTTAATGATCAATAGTGCTTGTATGACTGTTATCTGCCATCAGAAATATGTTAGTACGAACTGAAGTAAAATCATGCTGAGAATTTGTATGTTGTATTCTCTAATAGCTTTATTTAATGCTGCTTTTAAGCTTTTTTCACTTGAGATAGTCTGTTGCACAGACTGCATCAAGGCCATTAGGCCAAATACTGTTTGCATTGATGCTTTTATGTGAACTATTAACATAGTGTGTATTTGGATAGTGCCACTACCAAGTAATAACTTAATAAATACTATAGAAGTTTTTAATGGAGAAAATAGGGACAGGTAGCACATTGCCAGGTAAGAGGGGTGGGGAACTGGAGTAATATTGTAAACCTGCATATTCTTTCTTTTCCAATCTCACTTTTTTGTGAACCGAAGAGTATGTTTTGGAGCACAGGTGAAAATGAACTCTTACATGCATGTGCAATAGTACTGTATTTTCTTGCTCAGAACTGAATGTACATGGTTCTTTAAAGACTGTATTGAGTTTCATTATGCAAAATGGCTATTTTTACTTTATCAGGTTTCTAAACAGGAGTTCCACAACACAAACAATGGAAAGATTCAAGAATTGCTAAAAGTGAAATGACTGCAAGTCTTCTGGTGTGAAACACTGTTGAAATTTTGTGGACATATGAGTATAAATGTGAAAACTTAAGAAACATCTCCTTGCTTTCTTTCTTTTAGGCAATTCTGAATTCACTTCTTAAGAGTAGTGGGGTCTTCAGATTAAGTTAAAAACTAAAACGAAATACTTGAATGTTAGTTGTCAGTTTGCAATACATTCTTAACGCACACAAGCTTGTCAACTTTATTATTTTTCTAGCAGCTTGTATGGTTGGTTGCAGGTGTTGCCATCAGTTTTGTTTGGTCCTTGATTATTGGCACTTTAAAGTACATCTCAGTTGACAACATACGCTACCAGAGTAGGTCAGTGTGTGCTTTACTTGAATTCTGGAAGATGGCTGGAAACTGCTCTTTGGATTTTGATGCAGAAATTCAGATGAATATATTGCTTTACACGTGTGGCCAAAAGCAGGGGAGGTTTTGAACATGTGCCATTAGTGGTTTGCATGATAAATTTTACTCTTAGTACCTCTGGCTTAAATGTCTTTTTCCATTGGATCTAAATTAAACAAAGATATTTTCTACCTTTCCTGCTTGCTCTTCAGACTTCATAATTGGTGTCAGCATTGGCCAGTTTTTCTAGAAACTGATTCTTTAGCATTTTTCCTCTTTGTTTTCACTGAAATATAACAAATGAATTAAAACTGACAAATTAAAGTGATAACAGAAGGCAATAATTGCTGTGGAATAGTGGCTGTTTTGTAAAGCATACTCTTTTTTTTTTGCTACACTAAAGAGGGGATATCTGCTTATAAACAACAGTATTTTCAGGTACTTGGAGTCTGACCCAAGCACAGAATAATCTTCCTTTACTGATGCTTCTGATCAAGCTTATAGAAGCAAGTCATTATTAAGAAAGGCTGATAAATACCAAATAGAAAACCTGTATGTTACTTTGATGTGGGATTACATAGTGCTGCTTTTCAGTGATCTCAGTCTCCTAAAAAACAGTTTGAAAATGATTATAAAACCCTGCTTGGCAATCCTAAGTGGTGATCAGGGTTCTGTTATAAATATTTAAAATGCATTTGTGACTTTCAACTAATTAAAGGCAGTTTCAACAGAACTGAGTGGAGCACTTACTCCAGGAGAGTTGGATGCATATACCTGTCATGGGTGAGTGATTTGATCTGGGAGTTAGTGTAACCTCAGTGCTCCCGCTGCTGGACACAAATGTAGAAATAGGTCAGTGAGCAGATGCCTTTTCATTTGCCATTTGTTGGCAAGCTAATGAATCTTTTGACTACAAACAGGAACAGCTCTATGAGCCGCTTTACCACTGCAGTAGTTTTAAAAACAAAGATTTACTGGAAATGCAAGCCAGCAGCACACAACTGGTCAACCACTGTTCCTTATCAGTGTTTCCTTAGTTCCACAACTAATATCCCCCATAGCTAATGGTATGGCTGTACTGCAAACAAGACCTAGAAGGTATTAATACTAACTTCAAATGGTTTAACCTGGGGTTTTGGCAACCAAGTCATCAGAATAGTGTTGAAACTGTTTAGGGTTGACTTACACTAATGAGGACTGTTTGTTAAGGGTTTTGCTATACATTGCATCTGTGAAGTGTGCTGCAGTTTGAAAATATGAATATACCACAACCTTTCAAGGTAAGAGCTGGGGACAGTGCAAAGGAAAAAAAATACCTGTGAGGTTTTATTGACATCTCAGAATATCAAGCAACTTCACTGGTTTTCTAAAATATGGAGTGAGTTTGGGTTAAAAATGAGCATTTTGTAATCTCCTGAAAACTAAGCACTTAACTAAGGTGTCTGGTTTCAATTCGTGCTTGAAGAGTGTAATAGCATCCGTAATAATGACTTGGATATTAGTGAAAATTGTGTTCTAACTGAAAAAATCCCAAGGTTATAAAAGAATACCCATACAGTGCAGTGTTGTTACAGTTTTTAGTTTTATTTGGTGCTATTTCTGGTATGCAGGCATGATGCCATGTGATACCCGAGCACAGATGAGGAGCCGAATAGCTGGTGCGACAGGGACTCAATTCTGGCTGGAGAGCGCTGCCTCTCGCTGTGGCTCCTCTGCCCTCAGTGAGGGCTGTGCCAGATTGCTCTGAGGTCGGGAGGTGGCTGGTTCCGCACCAGCGGGGAACCTTAACAGGGTTAAGGTTACCCTGTGGTCAGCTGTCTCTTAAGCATCAGTTTGTCCCAATGGCGAGTGTTTTTCCAGGCTTCTCTGATACACTGATCAGCTCTTGATACTCTGACTGCTTAAACAGTCTCCACAATGGACTGCAGCAGCCTCTCGTTAAAGCTGGTTTATGTTTAGCTTTGTCCAGCCACTCTGACTGGATTTGGATTTTTCAGATTTCCCTATCTGGCACAGCATGGTAGATAACAAATTTAATACGATGCAGCGGTGATAAAGCTGTTCATCAGCTCAAACTCATGCTATTGCTTCCATTATATAGACTTAATCAGTTTGTACGTTGTAATGGATCTTCTCTTAAATACTAACTTCAATCATACGCCTTTTGTACTCTTGCTTAGTTGAATATTTGCATACGTGAAGTGTGCTTTCAAGTGCTGTTTTTTAGCCTGAAGTGATTGTAGTACTGCTGTTTGTCTTTAAACATTCTGCTTGAGCATTTCTCAACTTGTGCATCCTGTTCCATGTCCTAGGCTAGACGGCAACTGCTTTTCACTATCTCCTGCTTATAGCTTTCATGACTCTTCTCCATAGGTTCTATGATTCCATTACTTGATTGGCAAAACTATAAAAAATTACTTTCAGGTCTTTGTAGAATTACCTTATCCTAGGTTAGCAAGTCCCTTAATTTATGAAGATGATATGCGGATTGAGAAGAGCTATTACGGGAGGATGGAAATCGGTATCTATAGTGCTGATTTCCCTCCAACCCACAAATGTAATTCTGCTTACCTGGTTCTGTGTGGTGAGCAGCTGTTACCTGCTGTTCACCTGCGAGAGCTATAAAGCTTAAATTCCCTTAAGCATACAAAAGGAAAAAAAAAAAAACCACACACAAAAAACCAAACAAACCAAGCCACACAAAAAAAACCCCCAACAAACAAAAATCCAACAACAAACCCAAAAACCCAAACTAAAATCCTACTTTATCTTTAGAAACTTGAAAGTATACTTATGATGTTCCATTATCACAATTTCAATTGCATTTAATTGAGATCTTAGTAAGGAACATGGTGTTAGAGCTCACAGTTCAATATATGTAGTTACCTAATCATTTTTGTGACATCTTTATTTGGTTACAATGTGGTGTAATCGGAATAAACATGATCCCTGTGTTCCTATAGCAACGGAATGCTACAGTTTGAGAAACTGCTTCATTGCTGCAGTGGTATCCATAACTCTTCTAATAACTTGAGGACTTTAAAACAGTAATGTTAAAAGTGAGGATTCTGTTTCATATTTCTGCAGGTAAAATTTGATTTTAAAATTAAACCTTATAAATCTCTTTCCTGAAGCTCTACACCACCTTCCAGGTTAGGCATAGTTTGAGTTTGTAAAAATACTGAATTTATATATTCTATGAATATTCCAGCTATGTAAACTATGGTACTGGTAGGATTTTCTGTAAGAAATATGAGGTATTCAGGCATGAGGTAGGGGTATTTTTGCAGCTTTTATTTTCCTTTTGGTGCAAGCTGTTTATTTTGTTTGTTTGGGTTTTTTTGTTGTTTTTTAAACTAAGTAAAAATATGTCATTTAAATTGGTTGTTTTGATCCAGCACAATGACCTGCTCTGTAATAGCTTCATTTATTTCTCAATTTTCCTTGTAGATAGTAGAGATGATACAAGACAATGTAGAAGTGTCCACTTTATATCTCTGAAGATCTTCTACATGTTTGGTAGATGTAATTCAGTTGCGTTTTTGTAGTAAGAGGAATAGAAATATAATGTTTCTATTAAAGCGATCAACTATGCGTAAAGAAATAAGATAGGAAGATGTATGAATATGCATTTAGAGAAATCATATTCTTGCGCAAACTGCATCTGTTGCATATATAACTTACACAGTTTGGATAATTCTGGAAGTCTAGTGGTGCTAGTAGCCATTTTACATACTGATTCCCAGAAGAGAGATACAACCTACCAGGAAGGTCTGGCATCCTACTGCTAGGATGTGGCTTTATATTAACCCAAAGCTCTTTACTCATTTAGCGTGCTCTTAGAGAAGAGTTAATTAGAACTTCAATGTATAACTTTCAGAGTTATTTTGCATTCCTCTTAAAAATATTCTATTACAGTGAACAAGAACAAAGGCAGTCTCTTCTCTCCCCCTCCTCTGGGACTGTGTGCCTTCATGTTTCAGGACATTAATATTTCAATAGTCACACTGGATAAAATTGAACAATGGATGAAACCTAATTATTTTTCTTAGACCTGTGATATGATCTTATCCAGGTTCATTTTCTTATAATGAAATTCAGTAGAATAGAAGTCACTCATTCTACCTGTCAGATTTCCTTCAAAAATTGTACTGATTAAAAAAAAAGTTTCTCCTTTGTTTCTTCTTCTTGTCTATGTTGTATTCTGCGCCCCTCCCCCCCAATTACTGAAAAAAAAAAAAAAAAAAATGGAAATCATGCCTCAGCCATATCTGCTCCCTCCCTTCCTAGCTGTTCTTGCTTATTTTCTTTCTCATTTCTTTCCTGTTTTATACAGATGTCCTCTTCTGATGCTGCTCAGCCTTTGGCATCCTCTCCTTCTCTGCAAGCTGCTGCTGAGAAGAGCAAAGCAGAGGTATATTGGTTTTGGGTGTAACTCTTGTCAGGTTACTGCTTTACACAATGTTTACATTTCTATAGAGTAATTTCATTGAGCTAACTAGAGAATTTGAATTGCTGGTAATACTTCGGGCATATAAAATACTTTTTTCCTTGCTTTCTGGACTAGATAAATGAAAAGAACCAATACAGTGGGACAGAGCACATGTGTGATTGTTACCTCTTGGTGTTTATGTCAAAATTCTGGTTCTGCTCTGGTTTAGTGACACAAAACTGGAAACACCATTTCATTGCCAGCTAATGGGCATGAATAACACTGTCCTGTCTCCTCGGGAATAATTTTTTGTATCTTTTGTTACTTGTTTCAGAATCTAAATTATCAGTACTATTCCAGCCATTTAGTTCAGTCTCCTTGGAAATAAATACAGAATTAATTTGGTGACACTTTTGTTAACTCATACTGGTTTTAATATCCCTTCTAGCTGGGATATGTCTCTGTGTGCTGACATTATATTTATTGTTTAGAAGGGCCTTTGAGAAGCTTAACCCACAAACAAGGAGTAGATGAGGCATTTTTGTATAAACTTTCAGTAAATGTCACAATTTGCAACAATAATGAAATACTTTTTTTTTTTTTTCTTAGAAAGTGAATACTCAGTACTAGGCTCTTTTGGATACTTCACTCTAAATTGAGACTGTATACAATATATGAAATAATTTAGGATCTAAACAAAAATAATCCTTTTTCTTCTAAATAAGGAAGATATGGACAGATGTTATAAATTTAGTTCAGCTATATTTATTTATTAAATATCAAATGACAGTATCATGGACTAGACCACAACCTTGGTGAATTTGACATGTTTTTAAGTTGTTCCAGGAATAGCAGCAGCCACTTAGAATGAAACTCACCTTTCCTTTCTCACCCGCCTCTCTTGATGCACTCAAATTTGAAAGTTTCCCTGTGTGTAACCCTGCCATGTTGTTAGAAATGAATCGGGGGGGCAGGGGAAGAATAATTTTTGCTTAGAATTTAAGACCCAGTATAAAACCAGTTTTGTTTTATTATCTTCATATTGCCTTTTGTCTGCTTTTGCAAGTAATGAAACACTTGAGCTGAAGTTCTGTCATGAATGCAGCATCTGAGAAATGTTTTTATTTAGTCTGAATTCATTTTTATCTAATAGAGCTGAAGCAGAAATCTTACATATTTAAATTGTGAGGTGTGAAGATGAAGGACTTAAGGGTCTTCAAGTCCACAGTGAAATGAAGTAAATAAAAATAAAGTCACTGGGAGCTGAGAGAGTTCTTGTGGGCTTTGTGAGGTGTGGAAGCAGAAACACTGGTGAACAGTTGAAGTCGTCGTATGTTCACTATGAAGCTGACAGATTTGTTAAGGACAATGAGAGACATTTATTTATATTTGGTCACCTTTCTGGAGTGTTTGCCATATGAAATTTACTGCAAGCCCTCCTTGTTGTCAAAGGCCTGAAGAATAAAAGTGTTCAGATGCTTTTTCTGCCATAAGCGAGGTTTCTCTAACAAAACATATTTTAAAAAAAATGTCCTGGAAATGAGGACATCCTGAAGACAATCATGTGCAAAAGCTTGTAACTCTGCTTTCACTTAAACATATTCAAGTAAACTTCAGGGTACTGTGTTTGAAAAATAAGTGTACTGTTATGACACTTTCAACAACCTTTTCTAGGAGGAGGCAAATCACAGTTACCTAAATTGTAGAAAAGCTTCCACAGGAGAAGAAATTAATTTGTTTAAATTCATAGAATCACAGAATGGTTTGGGTTGGAAGGGACCTTAAAGATCATCTAGTTCCAACCCCCCCTGCCATGGGCAGGGACACCTTCCACTAGACTGTTGCTCAAAGCTCCATTCAACCTGGCCAGGGATGGGGCATCCACAGCTTCTCTGGGCAACCTGTTCTGATGCCTCACCACCTTCAGAGTGAAGATTTTCTTCTTCTAGCTAATCTAAATCTACCCTCTTTCAGTTTGAACCCATTACCCTTTGTCCTGTCACTACATGCCCTTGTCCAGAGTCCCTCTGTAGCTTTCTTGTAGGCCCCTTCAGGTACTGGAAGGCTGCTCGAAGGTCTTCCCAGAGCCTTCTCTTCTCCAGGCTGAACAAGCCCAGCTCTCTCAGCCTGACCTTATAGGAGAGGGGCTCCAGCCCTCGGATTGCTTTTTGTGGCCCTCCTCAGTCCAACAGGTCCACGTCCTTGGGTTATTGACCTTGGGAAGGTTGGAGTGGGGACAGGGAATTAAAGAGTTTTGGAAAAACTACTGCTCTGACCGTATTATTTGTGTGCAGAACATGATTATAGTCACAGGTTTTTGTGAGTTTTTAGAATGCAGGTTGGTACTAGGATCGATGACGCACTAATGGAAGGAAAGACTAAGCTACATTTGAAAGGCATGGTTATGCATTTGTAATCTTAGTTCAGTAAGCCTGCAAGTCTCAGGTTATTATGATAGACTCAAAATAAAATGCTGCTCTATACTTTTCTTAGTCATGCAAACTTTTTCTTGAACACCTGGCACTGCCACAGGTGTTTACATGGTGTTGGCTGGACCTCTGGTTTGGACTACTATGCTCATTTTTGTGTTCTTAATGCTCACTAAAATTTAAGTTGATCTCTCTTTCTTTTCTTCAAAACAGACACTTCCAGTTCTCCTTTACTGCAATTTCATGACTGTTGTCATTGCTTTCTGTTGCTTGGGTGACACCCACTCTTAAGCAGGTGCTTGGTGTGGTAGTTTCACTCTCCAGGACATGAGTGTTAATGCCTGATGAAATTATTCACAGGGGTTAGTTGGGACTTGAGTAACCTCAATTGACTAACCCCAATCCATCTGGTAAATCTGGTGAAATTTTGAAAATTGATTATTTGAAGTTGTGAAGAATGTGTTACTTGGGCCCACCCAGTGCCCGGTCCCTCTGAAAAAAACGGGGAAAAAAAAAAAAAGCGCCTTCATCTTAGCGTTAGAACTATTTTAACCAAATGTCATGTTACATAAATTTAACAATTACATGTATTGGATGTTATAAAGGAAAAAAACAAGCAATCTGTATCAGCAGAAACTAGTAGCCTACTAAGCTGTTCTCTTTAATACAGCTTACAGTTGTCTAACCTCTCAATCTTCCTCCTAATATTGGGAAACTTGCTAAAAGGTAGTGTTTTGTGGAACAAAGCTGTTTCAAAGCTTTGACCAGAAGTATCCAAGTCTAATGACTGAAAGAACATTTAGGAGCTACTGTCTCATCTCCTTTATTACAGATGGCAAACTCCTCTTCCATCCTTTTCAGTGTTCCAGTGTACTCGCTAGTAGTATACTGCAGTTGTACAAGGCAAATGCAGACAGATTACTGGGTTTAAAAATCACTACTAACACTGTGTCAAAGCAATTGCTGGCCTAAAAAGACCGTATCTTCTGTATGTTATGATGCCATAAGGAATATTTTATGCTTTTCTTCAGTCAGACTGGGTCTGCAATACCGCCCCATTTATTCATTCAAAACTAAAATGAAAAAATGTCTGTAATACATGATTTTCAAACTAAAGGGGTCTCTTATGTATTCTCTTTCTGGAATAACTTAATGTCTTATGGCTCAGTGGGTCTGTCATATGGCCCAAGTCAACTTTTTACATTCAGGACTACTTTTTTAAGACTACCAGATTTAGTTTTTAAAAATTAGTAACTCTCTGCAAAAAGCTGCATGCAAATTGCCTTACTATAGTTCTTTGGTCAAAGAGACTGGCATCCATCCTAATGACAGAGGTTATCAGAGGTCATGGAATACTTGTAGATGGCTTTTTCTTTCCAGATCTGTTTAGCTGAGGAGGAGCAACACTGATTCTTTTTTTCTTTCTGCTTATAAGCAGAAATGCGGACGAGCAGGTGAAACAGTAAATTTCTTGAATTCTGAAAGTTACAATATTTCTAGGAGTACTATTTGAGCAAACTGAGTCACTTCTGGAAGCAGAGCAGATAAAAGTGTAAACTAAATTGAAAGGGAGCAGCTGAAGACCTATGTTTATACTCTGTATGACTGTAGATGTTCAATATGTTTGCAAATGCATTGATATTGAGTACTAGCAAAACCTTTTTTTTTTTCCCCCCAAGAAGGAAAAAGAAAAAAAGAAAGAAGAGAAAAAGAGAGAGAGAGAATCAGAAAAAACATCAAAACAGTTAACAGCTGAAAAGGTAAGAATAGTTTATTTTTTCCAATTATTTAAAAAATTACACATCGTATCAGACATGTACAAATATTTGAAAAAAAGGATTTTTTTGTGTGTGTGTATGAATTGTAATCCAGATATCCATATGAATGGTTTACTTCTGCTGTTGCTTGCATGCTGAAGCTCATTGACCATATGAGGAGGAATGTGTTTGGGGAAGAGGAAAGTGAGCTAAGATTTGTTAAGTTTTAAGCTTGGGTAATTAGGGTTTTTTAAGATGTACCATTGTTATTCTTGCACAGAGTTTTCAATTTTATTGAGTACTGTATGATCACCTAATACTGTCTTTCATAAATCAATCAATTTTAAACATGAACATATGATTTATAGAATTGAATTAATAATTCTAGTCTAGGTAACTTGAAAATATTCAACTAGATCGTGTCAGAAAACATGACAAAAAGGTTAAGGTGCTTCTTTACGCAGCTATATTAAAGCCTAATGAGCAACCTTAGCAATGTAAGTACGGTTAAAATTTAATGTATACTTTTGTATAGAGTTAATATTAAACAAAAATGGAATGGGTAATTTAAGTATTAAATACAGTAATTTCTTCTAAGACAGATGTCCTCTTTCAGATAGTGTGAATCCATTAGTATGTTCTGATCTGCAGTGTAGTCTGCAGAATGCATTGGAGTCTCCATCTGTCAGTTTATTCCCCAGTAGTGCTGTGCTACAATTGCAAAAAACGCTGTGTATTCATACATTAGGATTGCAGATGTATTTCTAGTTCAGTCTTCAAATAGAAGTTCTTTATTTTGCATAATAAAACAAGACACAAAAATATGTGTACACTTGGAGGGTGAAAAAAAAAGTCCCTTCCCAATGCAGATATGTGTGGTTTGGGGTTTTTTGTTTGTTTTTTTGGGTTTTTTTTCCCCCTGAAATTAGGAAGCAGTTTTGGAATAAGTTAATTCAGAAGGAAATTTTGTTATGGCAATTTGCTTGGCTTCACTGAGCTAGTGGAAAAGTATATCCTTATTCATACAGTAGGATGTTAAAGCATATTTATGGATGGCAGTCACAGAATCACAGAACGGCAGGGGCTGGAAAGGCCCCCGGGAGATCCCCTAGCCCACCCCCTGCTAGAGCAGGGTCACCCCGAGCAGGCTGCACAGGAATGCGCCTAGGCGGGGTTTGGGTATCTTCAGAGCAGGAGACCCCACACCTCTCTGGGCAGCCTGTGCCAGGGCTCGGTCACCCTCACAGTAATAAAAATATTAAAATCATTGATTATTGAAGTTTAACAAGTTTTTGGCATCCAGCCAAATTAAATGTTTTATTCTGGTACTTAGAACAATATACTTTAGTTATAAAGACTGAAAACCTTGCTGTGGTTTGGAAATCTTAGCTTTCTGAAGCCAAAAGGTCTAGTTTTGGTCTGGGAGAGAGAGGGTTTCCCTTTGCAAGGATGCCTGAACCTTGTCACGTGGATGGAAATACTTGGTTAGGTGAGGAGAAAAGAGGACAGTGCATAGCTACAGCTGAAGGGACTACACTAATACTTGAAATAAAAAACAATTCAAATACCACTGACCAGACTTAAATTTGAAATGTCATTAGATTACCAGTTAATGATAAAGCAAGTAAAAAGAAGTATTTTGATTTTAAATGCTTGTAGTACAAAATGTGGAATTTGGTAAATACATCTGCATTAGATAATAGTGCCGTTGTAACAGCTGCAAAATGTTTGGAATACTGCAGCATATTTTATTTCATTATTAATCTGTCAGTGCTGATTGCTCAAACGGAACTCATCTATGTGTCATGTTTCTAATTTGAGAGTCTTTTAGCTCAGGCTTTTAAAGGCTTTTAAAGACTGTTCAAAATAAACGGGCTTTAGACACAGCCTGTAAACTTTACATATTTTTAAAATCACAGTACTTCTGGAATCCAAAGGAGAGAAACCTATATCAAATGCTTGGATTTCCATTGGAAAGTACTGATGAGATAGAGGAACAAAAGGCTTTATTTTTATGCATGGAATAATACATTGCTGCTTTTGTGGTGTGGTTCTGCTTCAGGGAGCTGATAAACATTAATATTCTTCTTAGTTTGACTAATAATGATCCACTTCACATCCAGTTAGAGGCTGTCCATAGGATATTTTAAATATTGCATGTTGAAGCAGTAGGGGAATACTGGCATCTTTACCATAGCATCATGTTCTCAGCAACCATATCAAGCATTAGATGCCTGTTTATCCAAGCCCTCTCAGCCCTCTGGAGAAGGAAACAGAATATGACAAATTTTTTTGATACTTCGTATGCGAAGTCACCAGACACCTTTATTGCAGGTGTGGTATATATCTCCAGTCTAGGCATTACAGGCTTGGGAAGTTAATGAATTAAAAATAGGTGACTAGGCAGTTCTACCAGACTTCTCTTGATTAAGGTAATTCAAGCAGTGTTTTAGCCATCCTGTAGAAGAATCAGTAAAGATGGAAAAAAAGACAGGCCTTAAACTGGTAAAAAGTTGAAGCTGTAGAAGACTTCAGATCTCTTTACAAGTGTCATGTACTCTGAAGTCTTAAGTTCCTCGTGTCGTCTTTTTTATATCTTGTATTGAGTTTCTCAGCTCTTAAAACAAGAATGTTCTGATCTCTGCTTCATAGAACTGACTAATCTCTTACAAATGCGTAAGAGCCTTTCTCTGGTGACTAATTGATCTTTAGCCTTTAACAAGCTAAACGTTTAGCATGATTTCTGTTGCCTTTTCAAATATTTCTGAAAGATTGTAGCATTGATTTAGTTAACTGTATTATTCCAATATTGCGTTAATATGTCAGGTAATTATAGTTGTCCTGGTTTCAGCCAGGACAGAACTAGTTTTGTCTTCAGCAGCTCCCGTGTTTTGGATTTAGTATATGAAACACGGTGACAGCACGCTGCTGGTGTTCGCTGTTGCCACACAATCAAGGCCATCTTGCAGTTTCCCAAGC
>KL276768.1:0-11724 GCA_000699545.1 Podiceps cristatus
CCGATCGCGGGGAGGGTGCTCGGCCTGCAGCGGCGACCAAGACCCAATCAAGGCGTCCCACACTAGTTTGAACATTCCGCTATCACCAATCCCGGCGCCGCTTCTTGATCGCCCCTTCTTACTTGATACTATCACACAATGATAACAGAGACATCTAAAATATACATCAAATTTATTATCTTTCACAAAAATACTTTCAGTGTTCTTGGTAAGAAGTATTAACAAGCACGACAGACTGCACTAGTCCTTTTATCTCAAAATTATGCAAATTCCCTTAAATACTCATGATAATCAGTGTAGAATCCACCAAGATACTGAAAGTATAATACTAAAATTCTCCCCTGACTTAAAGTAAGGATTGTATGACAACAAGTATTTCTGTACTAGGTGGTATATCATCAGTTGAGAATCCTAGAGTATCTAGTGTGAAATGTTGCTTAACAGCTCCACAGTAAAACATGACACAATATATTATAATGCCCCCAAAGAGGCAGCTGTGATCTACTGTGTTAAAAACTCCATTCAAGTAGGCTGTCAAAGTGTACAAGGCCTCTGATCTTTGACACATCTGGAAGTATTATCAAAGCTCCTCATCTATGAGGATGGAAGTTAGCTTAAACAAGAAACAACTTTTACTATGCTGTTAAAACATGATACTGAGTAAACAATGAAAGAAGACATGAATATCCAAAAGTCTGCAGAAAAATAACACAGAAAGGTATGACTATAAAAAAAAAAGATGTAATGGTATGTACAATAAAAGTGTCTTTGTGATACTTTTGATGCATCTTCTTTAGTCATTTTGGAAAAAGCAGAAAACACAGAAAACAAAGGATGAAGTCTCCATAAAGTCAAGGCATCCTCAAACATAAAAAAATACTTTTCTCCCAAGTAATCCGTAGTTTAGGAAGGTAAGTGATGTCTAATGCTGTCATATTGTACAGTATAACCATTCTTGAGGGACTGATAAGGAAAAGGATTTCTGATGGATTAGCTAGGTATGGTGTGCCTTGATAGAATGAAAAGATAAAATGAAAGATTATATACTGTGGGACACAGTACTGAGTGAGAAGATTTAGTAAGAACAAGGTAACATAGAAAAGGAATTACATGTACATTTGCAGAACACAATAAAATTGTTTATGAATTATTTCTAGTTTGTTTTTTTCACATTTAAAAGAACACCATATATGATTATATCTTAAGTTGGTCTTCGTCGTTCAGAAAATGATGTCTTTCAGTTATATTGACATTTTTGCAGAGAAGAGTTCTTACTAAGAAAATGTAAGGATTTATCTTAATTCTAACATTATTAGTTCATGACATGAAGACAAAAAATTTTAATATCTCCTCCTTTGTTCCAATATACTCTGGAGACGGACTGCATCCATCCATACCTCTCAGGTTCTGGGAAGCCACCCATTTACTTGCAGTAATATTTTCTGTGATTACATATAGCTCCTTCCGAAACAGGAGCATGTGTTCACTGAGGGATTCTATTCAGTATTGAAAATACTGTGAACACATCTGTTCTCACAGTGTACCCTGTGAAGTAACACAGAAACCTTTGGAAACTTATAATAAGGTATTTCAAATGACAACCAGCAAAACCAAACAAACACGAACTGTGGAAAGCAAAAGAACAAAGTGAGAAAAGAGAGATAGACTTTAAATACACACAGGAGTTGGAAACAGATCTAAGTAATGGCAACTATAAGCAAAGAAAGAAAAAATACTTAAATGGAAAGAGGAAAAATGAAGAGGGAACAATCAAGTAAAGGGACATTTTGTAAACTGAGTTTCTCAAACACAGCAAATATAAGCACAATTACTACTCTTGCTCTGTGCCCTACTTGCCTCATCTCTTGCTATGACTCTGTCCATCCTTTTTGGCTCAAGTCTCTGTTTATCCTACTCAAACTACTTTTGTTTCTTCATCAATTATCTCTTTCCAGTGTTTTCCATACTACAGGAATAGGATTTACCAAGATGCTAATAACTATCTTTTGCTTACATTGAAAGGAAATTTTTCTTTTTTGCCCTTTGCCCATAGACTTTTGTACCATAGGTCACGCTTCTTCTCTCTCCCTCTCTCTCCTGAGTTCGTAAGAACCTCCACAAAAAATGCTCTTCCCCACAGAGAAGTATTCTTCATGTCTCATTACAATACCAGGTACTTTTTGGAGATTTCCATAAAATCCTTCATGTCCTTGTCAATATTCTTTAAAGTCTTCTCCAAATATCTCTCTCAATACTTCCATCTGCAAACTCATATGAGCTTCTCTATCAGTAAACTCTTAAGTTCTCTCCATCTTACGAGTCCTACTTTGTCATTGACTTATGCTCCCCCATGCTGGCTAGCGTATTATCACAAAAAAAGAAAAAAAAAAAGTTTTATGCCCATTATTTCTGTACTGTCTTAAACTTGATAAATTTGTTACTGACGCAGTTGCTAAACACCACAATCTCAGTGTCTAATTTGTAATCCTGACACTGGTTTTCACTCCTCATCCAGGTTTTTTAAAATTCTACCAGCTGATGTCTTCCCTGTATCTTAGTCTTCTCTCATTTTCAGTATTAACACTTACACTGTTTTTATTGCTAATTCTATTAGCACTGTTTTTCCTCATTTCTGAGCTCCTGAATGTTATGATACTGCAATCCCACAGTGATTTGAAAAGTAGATCCATCTTTCTCATTATCATTACACAGAAAAATCATACACAACACAGATGCTGGTTTTGTTTCACACCAAGACAGACAGTAGCACTACAAAACTGATAGTTAATAATACACAACAGCGTACAGAAAAATACTCCCATTTTGTCAAATAGAGACGTTTATGATATTACTTAGCTGAATAGTAAAGAATAAGGAAGAGGTTGTTAGCCATGAGTCTGTTTTTGCCAACTAACATTACATTAAAATGTTCTTGATATATTAAGGATAATGTATAAGCACTAACATTTTAACATGTTCTCAAAACACCAGAGAACTATCATAATAGTCAAAATCTGAAATTTTTCTTTTTGAGTTATTGAAGCAGTTGTGCTCTGGTTCTGTTCAGAAACAGGTTTTGTTTGTTTGTTTGGTTGGTTGGTTTTTTTCAAATGTCATTTGTAGAAAATATAAAATAAATTTGATTTGATTACTTAATTTTTGTAATTGAATATTGATATCCCCCAACAAAGCAGCTGCAGAGACACAGCAAGAGGATAAAGTAATAGAATATAATGAAGTGAAATTGTATGATGAGGACATCCTATTACAGTTATGTGAGATTTCCACAATGTTTATCTGCATTTTAATTACAATATTGCTTCCTTTAATACACATAGCAAGGATATAAACTAATTCCATATTTGATTCTAACTCTGATTGTTTCCTGTTAATCTGAGAAGGAGAATTGCCAAGAATATTCAAGGTCTATGGTTGCTAAACAACTGTAAAATCTACTTTAAAAGTTCTGTGACTTTTTGAACTAAACTTGAATCCTGTAAATTAGGAGTTCCATTCAAGAGCATGAAGCTCTATACAGGTACACAGCTGCATAGAAGTGGAAACAAATATGCACATGTTTGCATCAGTTTTGTGAAGTTTTAATCTTGTAGACAAGACTATCAACCAGTCCTACTGCATGTTTAACTGACACTGGTAGCAATGCCTGTGGTCACTTCCTTACTGCCTAAAGGGAGGGCTTTGAGGAAAACAAAGGTTGTGTAGGAAGGTCATAGCAAGCCATTTCCCTTACGCAAATCATGCTATTTGCATCATATGATGGAATCAAGCTTTTTTCTCTCTTAAAAATAACTATGATGAATACCTGCTTGCTAATCACTTCCTAGATAAAGAAGAGTCATATATATTCACACACTACAGAAGATAAATGGTTTTCTTCAATAAAAATTATACCACATTCTATTACTATTTTCAGTCCACATTCTCAAGGAATGCATATAGTTGTATATACTATCTATTTCACACACACGTTACATATAAATATATACACAAGTACTTAGAATTAAACAATTGTACTTAAGCACTACTAAAAGTTCAGGTTAAAAAATTATTTTATGAGTGCCATCATTATCAGACGTTAAATGCTAAGGCCAAAAGCATGTTAACTCTTTTTTTTTTTTCCTCCACTTTATAAGGATCACTGAGCCCATGTCCGTGCTCATAGACAATGCTGAATAGACCTGCTGAATTTTATCTAAAAATTATTAACTCAGTTGTTTTTAAACTACTTAATTACTATTAAGATTAAAGAAAACACTCTCAGCAAAGGCTTAACAATCATAAAACAAATTAGCTTTTCCTCTCCCCTCCAAAAAAGGGAATTAGAGCTACTGTAGCATTCCTTAATTGATTGCAAATTTAAAAGGACCTCTGCATGGTTCTGTTTTGTACTCACAGTAGACAAAGAATGAGTAAACATTTGTCCAAAACAAAATGTTTCCCATAAGAAGCTATGTACCACTAGCAGGGAAGGGATATATGACTGATGTTTGCTATTTAATTTCTTAAATAATGTTACAGCAGTTTTTCAGCTTGTGAATTTGCCATGTCATATAAAAATTGGTATTTACTCAACTAATGTTTTCAAAGGGAATATGAAATTAATGAGAAAAAATAAAAGTAAAAGCTAAGAAATAGAAAGTTATAATTGGGATACTTCAGATCACCAAAAAATATCAGTTCTCTCTCTTTTCTCTCTTTTAACGTTTCTAGTTTGTTGATGAACCAACCGTGTTTGGCATAATTAACACTAAGATCTTCAGAACTCAATGACTGAAAATAATTGCTTCTCTCTTTTCTTTCCTGGGTACGCTGAAGCCCAACCTAAAGATTTAGAGCTGACTGGACAAATATAAAGGATGTCAGAAACAGTGACCGCTGACATGCCATTCAAGGCACATAGAAGAGAGTTCAGGCTTGAATGCCTCTAAACTGCTCATTGGTAAGATCAGCTATCAGTGAGACACAGTGTAAGTCAGCACAATTCACTGAGCCTGCTATGACCTTAAAATCATTGCTCCTGGGGCATGTTCATCCACCAATTAGTTTATACGCTCACTGGAAATCCATTGCTCAGTAAATGCACTGGTCTCTCATTCCACGGTGTTGATGAAGTGTGTGTGATGGCTTTCTCTTCACAACTTGACCCCTAAAGCTGACCCATCTGGAACTGAAGTATTCATGCCACTTGAGCACATCCTTGGTTATCAGAGAGTCTGATATTTTCTTTAAAAACACCGTTACTCACATTTTTTTCCTCTTAGTTAAAAATGTTTTGCAACCAATAAACCAGAACTTTTTAGAGGGAAGAAATTTAGTACATAGTATGCTGAAATACATCTGTAAGGGGAAAACTAATTTACATACAACGTGGTTCCTGATAGAACTGGCATGAAAACTGTAAATATTGTTCTGCTCAGAGAACAGTTGTTAAGCCCCAATATTAATTTATTGCAATATGTGCCTTTTGCTATGAATGCCATGAAAATTTAACAAATAAACACACACTGCACAGCAGTGTCATAGCTATCATCACAGCATGGTAAGAGAGAAGGTTCTCTTAGGCATTTAAAGAAATGACTTATGACATCTATTTAAATATTACATAGTTAAAAGTACAGTGTATATTGTGTGCTTTTCTCTATAGAATACTCTCACCTTACTCCAGGTCTCCAAGTGCACTATGACTCCACTTCCACCAAATTTCAAACTACAAATTAACAAACAAATTTTTAAAAGATAAACAAATAAACCCGAGCAATTTCCTTCACTAAGCTTATTCCACAATCTGGGATTAATCTTCCTATCGGGTACTATAAAAAACAACAGCTCCCCTAGCACAGTAAAAAAAAAAAAAAAAAAGAAAAAAAAATCTATTGGGTTACTTGCTGTGTTCTTTTGTTGTGTTCCTTCTGGATGTTGTCCAGTCAAAGAAAAAAGAAAATATTATGAATACATTTTGTCAAAAAGTGACTGTATTGACATGGGGGGGAAAAAGTGGGTGGGGGGGGGTGGGGGGGGGCGCGGCGGAACATGAAACTGGACAGGAGGTCTATTTTTCAGCTTTTGATGAAATTCAGAAATCATTCTGCCTTTTCTTCTATGAAAATGGCTTTTTTGTGGGTGGAGGAAAGGATATCACTCCTTTCCTTTTACATGTTTCCTACTTCTTTTACTGAGAAAATGGAAAAGGAAAAAAGAGACAAGCTAAATACTGTATTTAGAAATATTTTTTAAAAAATAAAAATAAACCCAAAGCTGTTAATTAACTTATTTTCTGGAAAATGAAAACAATCAGCAGTAAGACTCGTTAAGCAATCTGAATATAATTTTTCTTGTTCTTAATGAGAGTAAGTTCAGCCACAAGAACCTCTGCTGTTGTAATACAAAGTGTTGTGAGGCTTAGCAAGAAGTATATCCCAAATTTAAAACTATATTAATTAAAAATAAAAAGACAATGCTGGATATATTACATAGATGAAGGTTAATCTACCTTGCTAAACTTCAAATGCTAAGTGTAAACAGAATCAGTATGACAGAAAAGATTTATAATACCATCTATTCTTACTTAAATACCTGACAAATGTATAAAATTACTAATGGCAATACCAATGAAACCCAAAAAAGGTAAACCAGTCTCTAATCTAGAAACAAAGTAATAAAAAAATCCAAAGGCAAAAGACAGAGCTAGAAAAAGTCAGATTAGAAAGAAGATGCTCATTTTTGTTAGATAACTATTTGAAAGATTTCTATGGCAAGATAGTTGATTAGTCATCTCTGAGCCTTTAAATAAAAATTATGCATCTTTCTAAAAGCTATGTCAATTCATCAAGACATTATGCCTTTATTAAAGGCATTATTATGGGCTCAAACTCTCAATCAAATTGCTGCATCACAGACAGTTGCTTAATATCACCTGAGTCACAGTAACTTAGGCTCTGACAAAGTAAAATTTGTCTGACCATAGTATCATGCGTTACCATAGGTTTGAAACTTAAGTCAAATTCTCTGACTTGTGTAAGACATGTGAGAAGAGCTGACCATGATGGTCTTCAGTATTTTAGGTGAAATTTTGACCCTATGCAGACAAAAGAAATGTTGCTATGAATATATGAAAAATTGTACTACTGTAAACTTAGACCTTCACTTGCTGCCAATGTCATGCTAAGCTTTATAACCCTTTTATAGCCACTTCCCATATTCAGAGCCAAAGAATGTTTGCTTTGTCTTGCATCTCTTTTGGATACTGTAAATAATAAGCAGTAATACATTTTAAATAAGTAATATCTGAATTTTGAGTACATTTTTTTTTTAAAAGGAAAAACTTTTCTATACTATTCCATAAAAAGGAGTGGTTGCAATCCTCTCAAGTAGTTTTTTAACTATAAATTAGGATTATTATTTACTTCAAAATAACTGCAATACCTTGCAGAGTTATTAATGAGACATATTCATAGGTTTTATGCCCCTTTATCACAATAGATAGGAAGGGTAAGACACCTGAACACACGAAAGACCCAGAATACTGCAAAATACCACTAAGTGTTCTGATTCAGTGAGCTGATTAAATAACAGCACCATCAAAGACAGAAGGTCCATCCTTCCCTTTGCCCCCTACCCTTCCCCTGGCCACATAGTTCTGTAAGACACACACTCTGTTCATGCAAGCTGGTGCTTGTTGGACATCTCCTTTAGTTAATTTATTAAATTTGCAGAAAACGGTAGAGTTTTCTACTGTGTTAGTAAATTGCATCAACTCATGAAAGAACATGTTTCAGCACATGAGTTGCCGTGATGCTGGAAACAGGGAAAGGACTGAGGGAAGGGATGCTCAGAAGTGATGCGCAACCTGAGAGCTTTTGGCAGTAGCAAGTTATTAAATAGTCTCAGCTGTTCATAAATGTATAGCTTAAAAAAGTGGGCTAGCTTTTTTCTTTCTTCCAGAAAGAATAGGTATCAGTGATAGCCACTAAAAGACTATGGATTCAAGATGACTCTGAGAGAAAGAAAACTGCTGATCCACAACGAAAAAGTAGCCAAAATACTATGGACAAATAAAATACATAAGCATAAAGTATATTGCTGCAATTAAATAATTTGTATCTCACTGATAAAAGTACCTCAGAGAATTTTGTGCAGAGGTAAGTATATTAAAAAAACCTAAATAATGAGTTTGGGTTCATCTGCTTTTTTAAAAAAACAAACAAACAAACAAACAAAAAACAAACAAAAAAACCAACAAAACAAAACCAGCAAACCTTTAATAGAAGACTTATAATTAAAGCAGTAAACACACATCTGAAAACCAAGTAATGACACAAGCTGCATAGCACTCAAAAATTTCAGGTCCAAATTATATGTTATCCACAGAATTTTCTACAATTAAGTATGGAGTTTCAAAGCTTTATTTTGACTTAATTTCAGCTAACCATGCCCTGCTCTTAAAACAGGGCAGTCCTGTTCTTTGCCTCTCCCAGCGTACTTCAACATTTCCTGTGCAATTGCACAGTAAGTTGGATGAGGGGGCTGATCCAGCTGAAAAGTAACCCTACCAGAACAAAAATCAGATTAGCCAGATCATCTGACACTACCTGTGCAGTCTCATAGTTACTATATTAGACACCAAGATTAGGGTGAAGCGCCATAAAACAACTGAAGGTGGAAAATGAACCATCTGCATTAGCTTCAGTCTAGACTTACAGGAGGTTTAGCATACAATGAAGTAGCACATATCTCCACCTATACTTACATGCTGTAGTACTTAAATCTAGTTTAAGGTTTATATCCATTTTCCAGTTTAAATCATAATGCTGTTTTCTTTGGCTTTGGGGTTTTTTTTCTCCTGTTCTCCTTGTGTCTTTCATGGGCATGTGATTTCTTGTCCTTAGTCACTGTTGATAGGTGACTGCAAAAGCCGACGCTGGTATACACCAAAGAATCATTTCTCTTAAAATTAGCTTCTTCCATTGTCAAAGAACCATGCAGCACAAATGCTTCATTTCAAGCTTGTGCAAGTTTTATCCTGAAAACTATGTGCTTCATTGTCCCAGAGAAATAGAGCTGTCTTCGGTTGTTATGAACAAGGGCAGGCTCAGAAGCACTGACACTTGACCCAGTGAAGATCTTGCAGTTTAACAGGTTGACAAATGGGAAAATGATTTGTGAAAACAAACGTCAAAACTGCACCTGCTTCAGCAGGTTTGAAATTCTGACCAATTTAAAGTTATTGTAAGTATTCAACTAGATTTTCTCACTGAAAACCAGTTAAAAACTTTCCAAAGATAATGAAATTCTTCATATTAAAATTGCTTAAATTTTGTGCAGTCTTTCTTGTAAAGCAATATAGAAAAAATATTTTTGGGGATAACTAAATCACATATTCCTCCATAATAACTGAAAATCTTGCGGAAGAGACTGAAAGAACATATCTTTCAAACACAGGTGTGATGTTCATTTCACACTAATATACATATATATATAAAAGTACATAGGGAAGATATATATATAAAGATATATATAGAAAGAAAGGTAAGATTTTGCGTCTCCACCCAATTAGTCTTCATGGATATTAACCCTCAAGTGCAGCAGATGTCCCACCTTACATTAATAGAGTCCTTGAACTTAACAAAATGCTAAGCATTGGACTTCAGTTCTAGCAAGGTGGAGCTCGGAACAGAAAGATCCAATGGGGCATTTCAGAAGATCAACAATTCACCATTCATTACCTCTTACAAAACAAAATGCTCTACAATGGTGGGGACAGAGAACCTGACACAGAAGGGGAAAGAATGCTGAAACTCCAGCTATTCACAGGCCAGGATTACAATAGGCTTTTATTTAGTACTGGGCAGGAAGTCACTGCTACATTAAAGAAAAAAAAAAAACAAACAACACAAACCAACATGTAGCAAAAATAAATTACCAAATAAAATTGGCCAAGTAGTAGCTACTGTTAAGTCACTTTTGATATACAATGGAGCCTCAGAATGAGCACATTCTGTCTGTAAGAGTCAGTTATTAGACAAGATATGTCCTAGAAACTGGAGGTTTTTAATTAGATTTCTAACATATAGCAGCACAGAAACCAAAGCTTATTATAAAAAGTTAGAAGTAGGCCACAGCACCTGATACTGATGAGACAAGTTATAATAGAATTATATACCAGAATCAAACATGCGTTTCCTTTATAATTTTACTGAATCATATCGAAAAGTATGCAGCTTTTCAAACGCAAAACTCCTCTGACCCACGAGAAACAACGGAGTATCATTCTGCTGTTCATACTGTACGCCGGATTTCTGTGCATTCAACAAACCAACTATCTTATGTTGGCTTAATCCTTCTTTTAAACTTGTGTCTGTAATTTTACTGTGTAATACAGACCTCAAAGTAATAGATTTTGCTATCATTTGTATAATCTATGAGGCTGTGCCAGAGATCAGCCATAGTAAAATTGTTTTATGGCAAATGTGTTCTATTTATCTAAGGAAATATTACTGGAAAGCAAATCTAGGCTCTAGAATGGCAAGCTAGCAAGTTTCATTGGTCACTGTCATAGCCAGCCTGCTCTGTGTGAGCAACCTTTTATTCTTATTTGACCTCAGTGCAAAGGTGATGTCTTTCAAGTGTGCTGAGTAAACGTGTTAAACTACAAATCAAGAAAATGTACAGAATTGTTCTAGACAAAACAAAGAGCAGTTTAATGCAAAACCTACAATTAAATTCCTAAATTAAGAACCTTGCTCCAGGAAAAAAGTTCTTCTTTAAAGTTCTAAAAAAAGTTAGTTAACTTTAACTTTAGTTAAAGTTCTTCTAAAAGTTCTGCTCTTCTTCAATACCGCTGATTTACATAACCAGAAAGAAACTGCACCTACATGCTTATACATTCGCTATCGTTTTAAGCATTTCCTTCTCACATTCAGTTTATAAGAAAGTATTGAAAACCAACATACTGTAGTATCAAATCTGTGCACTTTAAAGTGTCCCTTAGGTTTCAATGACTAATGCTGTGCCAATTTTATATAAGGTCAGACTTAGAAGAGTTACAGTTACATCCATATAACTCATCCCATCTTCCAATCCAGAGTTTAATAGATATGACAATTCTGGGGAACATTTAGAGCCCTAATAAATGTCAAAAGATTTAGTTTCACCATAAGTTTTGGGGAAGATTTAGTATTTTTTTCTCTAACAGAAACTTCCACATAATTATGTATCTAGTCATTAAGAGGGGAAAAAGCCTGCAACATAACAACACAGTCTGTAAAAAAAAAAAGTCTTGCATTGCAAGTCATTAACAAGCAGAAAGAACTGGTGCTAAGCCAAAAGCTGCCTAATAAAATCTCAAAAGACAGTTGTTAGAGTTACAGAAAGCAATCCTCTTCCCTACAAAAAAGAAACATCACTCTTACTTGACAAGATCCATCATACAACTTTACATTCCCAGTCTTGGTCCTACATGTCAATTTTCGCAATTCAAGTAAAACTTGGAGATAAAATCTTCATAAACAACAGCTCCAACACTGTCCCTAGAGTGCTTATTTTGGTAGTTCATCTCAAGTATCTCTTTCATTTATTGTTCATTAACTCCCATATAAACAAAGACAACATATTAACAGAAATAACATTTTAAAAAGTGAGTCAAGGTAAAATATTCACAAAGTATTACAAAGCAGCTCACATTCATCATATGCAGACTGCAAGGAA
>KL276768.1:11745-55249 GCA_000699545.1 Podiceps cristatus
GAGTAGATGGCTAAATTTTCCATGGAACAGTAATGTCCACAGAAAATGTTATTGTAAAATTATTTCATTTTTAATTATGCAGTAACATATTAAAAGAAACAAGCTCTAAACTTATTAATTAGGGGGCAAAAAAACCCCAGCAGATGACAAAAGGGAGGAAATGGGCTCAAAGCTTTTGGTGGTAGTCAGCCATACTGTTAAAATCCATCCTCAGATCAAAGGGCAGGCATTATGGCTTTAAAGTGATGCTTTGAGTACAATCAGCTGATTAAAAATAAACATGATCTGAAATGGCACACCTGAAAAGCCTAAATTAGTTCACACTTCTCAAAAGACTCTACTTACCAGAGGTAAGAGTCCTCCAAAACAAGCCAAGAAGGGTGCACGTGTAATTTTGCTGCTGCCACCCCTTCTACCAGGGTGAAAGGAACTTCATTTGCCTTGAGGCTTCCCTTGACTGTGTGGGAGCACAAGAAACCTGCTTCAACCAGTGACTGCTCAACTGGAAGATGATGGTTCATACAGAAAAGGAAATGGTATGACAGCAAACTGGGGAAAATGTGAATGGCCTAGAGTGTAAAAGCATTTGTTTTTCTTTTTTTGTAGACACTAAAAATAATTAAAAAAATCTTTCAGTCACAAAACTGAGAGCTGCTAGCAAAAATCCATAGGCTTTACTAGGGATCTAAGAACTACTTGTGCCATTAATTAACATTTTTATTACTTCATATTCTTTTCATTCATGTTATTTCAGTTCACCCTTCTATTTCCATCTTAAAATGTAATATTTAGATTTATATATGCTGAACTAACATTTTCTCCAAAATGACAATGGAAAAAATGTATTTGATTATGTTTAAAATCATAAATAATTCCTTGTAAGAGTAAAATTTTATAAAGCGTTCACCCTGGGCCAGAACATCCTTTTAATCTACAGTGACATTGTGACATTGAATTATGTGCAGTACTGCACCTACATCAGTGAGAAATATTTAATATCATAATAGTGCTTAAAATATTATAAGCTCTAATCCTAGTTTTAAAATAGTCTCAAAGACAAAATGCAGCAAATTGAAATATTAAATGTACCCTGAACCCATTCTTAGAAGATCAACCATTTGGAAGACATTTTTTGCTATAAAAATTTGTAAGTGGCTTCACTAGTCAATCCTCTCATTACAGAGAACTAAAATGGGGATTTTAGTTTGGGGTTTGTTTTGGTGTGTGGTTTTTTTTTTGTTTTTTTTGTTTGTTTGTTTTTGTTTTTTTTAATAAAAGATATAATACAGGCATTACAGGACACACAATTTATTCTTTAATATATAAAGAAGAAATAGCTATTGTAATATATAGCTACTATTTCCAAGCATACGTATTCCTAGGCCTGGGTTAATTTTGTTGGTACTTTAAATGCCTAGGATTTTACTCAAACACAAAATTTACAAATTATTGTTGCCACATTTTAGACAATTCGTATGATCCTTAGGCCTCCACTTTGTAAGATGCTGACAATTTTCCCTGTACGATTTCAGTGCTGATGTTATATACAACATATATGTTATATATAATATAGATATAACATACATATATACATACATATATAGAATATATTGTCTGAATATTTTAAATAAATATGGAACTTACCTTCCACTTGAAGCCTGAAGTCTCCCTTGTCCCTCACGTAAAAACTTAAGTGGTAAGTCTTCATTTAATGATAAAAAGGATTCTTGTTTCAAGTCTATATAAATTTAGTTTTGCTGTATATCTTTTGCTGAACATATAGTCTTGGTTTTAGTGTGGAACTAGAACAGTGACTGAAAAACTGTTTCTTTTTATCCACCAAACCATTCTGTTTTCAGAGTTGCATCTACTTGTTCTACTGATAAAGACATTATGATAGTTATTCTGTTGAAACAAATTCACCTAAAAACTTGTAAAAGTGTACTTCTTGTGTAATAACATCACTGATTGTTATTTTCTAAATTTTCTCTTTAAAGCAGCCCTTGGAATCCCATGAAGTTGCACAACTGCTGAATGCAATCAGATTTCATGCCTCTACCAAAGGTAGTAGAGTGCACATAAACGGGGCTCCTTTTTAATAGGACCTGTTGGAGCAAGTCCAGAGGAGGACCAGAAAGATCAGAGGGCTGGAGCGCCTCTCCTATGAAGACAGGTGGAGTGACTTGGCCCTGTTCAGCCTAGAGAACAGAACGCTCAGGGGAGACCTTCCAGACCCTAGAAGAGGCCTACAAGAAAGCTGAAGAGGGATTCCTGACAAGGACACATAGTCCTAGGACAAGGGGTAACAGATTTAAACTGAAAGAGGGTAGATTTAGATTAGATATTCGGAAGAAAGTCTTCACAATGAGGGTGGTGAGGCACTGGACCAGGTTGCCCAGAGAAGTTGTAGGTGCCCCATCCCTGTAAGTGTTGAAGGCCAGGGGGGATGGAGCTTTGAGCAACCTGGTGCAGCAGAAGGTCTCCCTGCCCATGGCAGGGGGGTTGGAACTAGATAATCTTTCAGGTCCCTTCCAACCCAAACCATTCTATGATTCCATGAAAATACCAAGTAGTCATGAATTCACTACAGGTAAAAAGTTGTCAGGTTTTTTCCACCCATTTTCCCAATAGCACACACAAAATTTATATTCTTGCTAACTTTTTTTTGTGGGTGTTCACGATGACCTGAAGCCTTCTGTTAACATGAAAGACACAGCCAATTTGAGGGTTCAGAAAAAAGGGGGCTGCAGTTGTACAGTGGTTAGTGCTGCTGCCAGAATGTGTCTCATGGTGACCAACACACTTCAATAATGACAGGATTTAGGATACGCTAAGCTCACTTTATTATATTATGTCCTTAAAATGCATCAAAGTACATCATCATTTCTAAGCTCTGAATTATTATCAGTGAGCTGCAGTTAAGGATAAGAAGTGTTGCTAAGTTTTGCATAATGCTTGCCGTTACAAGGAAGCACTGTTTTTCCATTCTTCTAAAAATGCCATTTAAGGGTTTCAACAGTTCTGTTAAACCTAGACTGTAAGTGCCATGCTTGAATCTATTTTTTTGGATGTATGCCCAACAATAAATGATCCACAATGATCTGAGGACAGCACTCTCATCCAAGAACTTAATCAGATTAATGATGTTTTTGTTTTATAAAAAATGAATAACATTAAGCTTGAGAATACCTAATTTACATATTAAATGGTTGAAGGGGACAAAAAAAAACCTAGTGGTTTTATAAAATTAAGATTACAAAATTGACTATTGTCTTGAAAATCTGTTAGTAAATTGCAGAGATACAAAATAATAAATAAGTGTTCATTAGCAGTGTTTATGTAAACTCATGAGTCCATGTTTAGCTGTTCAAAAGACTTAATGATGTTTACATTTACGAAGAATTTATTAAGAGCAATGTTGATATCACAACATAGCAATGGCAATAACACCAACATTACATACAGAACTTTCCAGCTCTTTCGACCTAAAGAATGTAATTAATACTTTAAAAAATTTTACCATAGTCTTAAGTATGTTGAAGGGAGTGCTGAGAAGGGGAGGTGTGAAAGCAACAGTGACGCTATTTGCATTGGGCTTAGTTCTATATAAAGTAAACAGAGATATCTAACAGAATGAATTAGATTATAGAATACTGGCAGGCCTTATAGGGTTCAGAAGAAAAAAAAAAAAACTAAAAATATTAAAATCATTAACAAGATTTTCAAGAAATAGAAAATTAGCTCCCATAACAATGGATTAGTCTGCAAGTGAGTTAAGTAAGTTACTGGAAGAATATGATTTATCAGCACCAATATAGCATTTTTGTTTTGTCACATGAACAGTAAGTTAACTCTTCAAACTGTACACTGGTAGAGACTGTCTATTTCCAAATCTCAGTGGTTTAAACTTGTGCATGGAAAAACAATGAGAAGAACAAAACAAGCACAGTGAAGGAACAGTGAAGATCAGGCTGGCATTTGCCATCTGGCATGGTAAATCTAGGGTCTATCATCATAGGACAATTCAACAAGTATTATGTCCCATTCCAAAGACTTAAAGCAAAATTCCCTCTGACTTTATGCAATAATACTTTCATTTGAGAAAACAGGGTCTTGCCTAGGCAAACAGAGCTTTTGCAATGAACCAAGAAGGTCCATAAGTATACACACATGGAGAGCCACCCTGCAGGAAGACCTGAACAGGATGGAAGAGTGAGCTAACAAGAACCTTATGAAGTTCAACAATGCCAGGTGTAAGGTCTTGCACCTGGGAAAACATAATCCACGAGTGCAGCACAGGCTGGAATCTACCTGGCTGGGGAGCATCTCTGTGGGGGTCCTGGTGGACAACAAGCTCAATATGAATGAACAATATACTGCTGCGGCAAAAAAAGCCAACAGGATGCTGGGTTACCTCAACAGGGGCATCACCAGAGATAAAAAAGTAATTATCCCACTCTACTCAGAGCTTGTCAGGCCACACCTGGAATACTATGTTCAGTTTTGGTCCCTGCCTTGCAAAAAAAGATGTGGACAGGCTACAGAGGGTCCAGAGAAGGACCACAAAGATGATCAAAGGACTTGGACACCTGCCATATGAGGAAGGGAGGAAAGGGAGAGAGAACTAGGTTTGTTCAGCCTTGAGAAAAGGGAGCTTAGGGGAGACTTTATCACCGTGTTCCATTATTTAAAGGGTGGCTACAAAGAAGGTGGAGACTCCCTTTTCACAAGGAGTCACATGGAAAAGATGAGGGGTAGTGGGTACAAGTTACTCCTGTGGAGATTCCTATTGGACACAAGAGGAACGTTTTTCACAATGAGAAGGATCAGCCATTGGAATAATCTCCCCAGGAAAGTGGTGGATTCCATTGGACACTTAAGATTCAGCTGGACAGGGTGCTGGGCCATCTCGTCTAGACGGTGCTTTTGCCAAGAAAGGTTGGACCACATGATCCTTGAGGTCACTTCCAACCTGGTATTCATGATTCTATGATATGGTTCAGGACACCTCTGGAAACATTCCTAGGCAAAGCAAAGGACACAATTGATATGCAACTGCAACCCAAACTGAAGTATGAGGCAGTAGGTTTCTAACAGGCTCTATTAATAGAGCAAGAAACATCATCTTCCTGGTGGCAACAGCATCACCCATAGCAATTTAACATGCCTCATTAAATATATTAGAATAGGAATTTAATATGCTTCATTAAAGATATTAGAATAGGAACATTTCTGAGTACCACATCCAAAAAGTAGGGCCCCAGAGAGTAAAGAGAATAAGACAACCCTTCCTTCCTTTGCTGGGAGGGAAGGGTCAGAATATTCACAAAAGATGATACTAGTAAAATACCTCGTCCAGTGACAAACCATATCTTCAATCCCAGAAGAAGAAAACAAAATCAAAATCGAGTTTCTCCAGAAGATGGGGAGGTGGGGGTAGGAAATCTGTGACTTATATGAAGATTTCAACAAACTTGCTTCCCCACTGATGTACAAAACTCAAATTGTTTGGCATTTCTATTGAAAATCCAGGCCTACAACTGAGTAGTATAGAAACAGCAATTGCTGGCAGACTTGTATCAACAGAGCCCAGCAGTTGGCTCTATTTCAGCTCCTATCTAATCCTTATATTATACTGCGCTCATCACCACAGTATGTGAATTCCCACTAATGCGGCGTTATAGCTAAAAAACAAAGCCCACAGCAAAATACTTGCAACTCAGGAAATCTGCAATTAATATTCCAGTACAGACTTAACAGTGTTCCAACACCCCCCGCCATTCTTCATACGTGAGTTCATACTAGTTGTATTTCTGATGTAGGCCACAAAGTGATATTAATCCACATGTTCTGACTGACAAATCGACAGCCTACCAACAATGGGACACAAACTACACCATAGCTTCTACATATCAGAGCAACATTTGTGTATGTTTGTCAGTTAATGTTTGTTACATGGCACTCCTAGTGCCTAGTAAAATTTTTCACAATAAGATTTAAAAAAAAATTGTATGTACTTTTTAACTTAATACTGCCTACAATACTATGACGCAGTCCTGTGTTCTTTTATCTAGATTTTCATTTCCCTCTTCAGATACAAAAAATTAATCCAACTTGCTAATGCAAAACTTCCAACATCAGCTTCAATGATTTGTATCAATAGATCAACGCAGGTCTATTGCACATTCAGCTGTTCCATAAAATGTGCAAACACATAAAAGATAAAAACCTGGCAATTACACAAGCATTTGACACAATAATAGATGTTTTTCAAACTACTTTCACTGTACCAGTTTTATAACACAATTCTGTGATGCAACTACCACTAAAATATGTAGATGATACACAGTGATCTTCTGCATGTCATCTACAACTTCTGCAACAACTTCTGCTTTCACCTCCCCACTAGCTACATAATATTCTCCAGAATCTCCTTCCCTGGAAGTGTTGGAAAACCCACTGTACTTACTGCTCTAGGAAAGCCCTGTGTGGGACAAGGCCATGAACTGTCCTGTGCCAGGCAATTAGAGCCACCTCTAAAACTGGTGAGAGAAACCCATTCCCCCTAAAGAATTCAACCAGCCAAAGGAGCACACAGCGCTTCTGCTCAGGGCTTCTTTTATGAAAGTATTGCAGCCACTGGAGGAGAAGAAATGGAGGAGACGTGTGGAAGGTGATGTTGGAGATGTGTGCTCAGAAGAAGTCCAGAGGAGGATGGTGCGTGGGTAAGCCACACTGAATTTGGCACACACCTGTAGTTGTAGACATTTTTAATAAAACTGTTAACTTGCAAAATAAGACGACCATTCATGACATGTCTAAAAAGCAGCAGTAACCATGCTTGCTGATGGTTTACTTATTTGCACATATTTAACTGGACTCCAGTGAACAGCATTGAACCCAAAACATTAACTCATGATGACAGCTGAGTATCTTGCTTCAATCTGATGACAATGTGGACTATTCACTAAGGATCTACATCCATGTTTCTGACTTGAATTTAAAAAAAAAAAAAAAATCCCAATATTCTGAAGTTACAACAATTCATGTTATATGTTCTATTTGTTTTGTATGTGTTACGGACAGTAAAGTAATAAATAGCATAAATTTTACCCATGATTTTGAGTGATATAATAAAGAATGTTTTCTTTTTAGGGAAGACATACTTACTAGAAATTCTGAGGAGAAAAAAAAAAAATCCATTTTTCTTTTTGGTAGGTTCATGCCATTTTACAATGTTCTAGTACCAGGCTTTAGGGTGCTGTTCAGATTAGCCATGACTTGAATAGAAATTCATTCTTTTTCTTTGCTGAATGAATGCCATTATTTGGCTGTGGGTTATAAGTACAGTTATATTTCTAAGAATTTTATTTCTGTCTATAACAGCTCAAGAATAGGAGTATTACTTATGTTCCATTTCATAGTTCTGAAAGTGTTTTGACCCCACATAGAAATTTGAAGACCTTTTCTGAATAGGGCCTTCTATTCACATAATGATTTTTTTCTATATTATTTTATTAATATAAATACACTTCACCTAGTGAAAGCAGGTCTTACATAATATACAAGAGGCATCTTATTACATTGTGATAACTTTAAATAGAGCCTTTTGACTATGAAACTTATTTTTTCTACTTAAGTGGATATAAACTATGTGGACAATGAGAAAAAACATCTTCTAAAAAAACCTTCTGGTGATATTTAAATAAAAAGAAATTTATGTAAACACTTAAAAATCTAAGTAAAGTAACCAGAAATAATAGGCTTGAGTAACAAAGCAGTGAAATAGATTATCTTGCTTCACAGGATTTTGTAAGTGTTTAATAATTTGGGGGTTTGTTTTGGGTTTTGTTTTAGTTTTTTTAAATGAGTGTCTGGAGTCAAGTCTGCGGCTAATACTCTGTCAGAAAGGTGAGCGCTATCATTTTACTGTGGCTAGAATACATTTGTGACTCAGCACCTCTGTTTTTTCCACCAGTTTCAGAAATGCATTAAAATTTGTGGCAGCCTTACAATTCCTGTAACAACAGCAGTTGTTTGTCACGAGTTGGGACAGCTTTTCCAAAACAAAATATTATTTCACAATCAGCCAGAAGATGAAATTTATAACTGAGATGCCATGGTTTAGGTTAGCCTTTGGTTAGTTTGGTAAATATTTTGCATTCATCTTCCCAGGCCTTCAATAGCGGAATTCTCCTTCAAATCTGCTCGCATCCGGTTTCATTGTTTCACAATAACATTGCCACCTATTTCCCTCAGCATCCTGTTACTAGCAGGGCTGAAATGTGTTTGATTTGGCAACTGTTAACATCTGCTCTCCATTTTGTCTCCATGGAAGTTCCAGTCAGAGGCTGATGATTTAGCCATACCAACGCATACCATGCTCAAGAATAACATAACTTTGCACATAGGAAATTTAATGTACCATCAAAAAAAGAACAACTCCTTATGCGTATCTCTGAAACACCCAGTGCCACCAGAAAAATGCCTTCCACTCATAACTTTGTAGGGGCAATTCCACCCTCCAGCTCGTACTGGCTCTCTTTAAGGAGCTCCCTAAGTGGCCTCATCACAGGATGAGACAGGAGTGAGAGGATGAAAGACTCAGCCTAAAAGGACAGGAGCCTACATCAGCAGTGCTGCCCTAAGTGTTCTGCCATCCCTCCGGATCTAAACTTTTAGTCATGCCTCTTCACTTGCTGTTCATATTCTTTTACTGCCTCAGTCTGGTGATGGGGCAGAATGGAAATTAGACTCTGGGGGTAAGGATAGGAAGGGTGGTCTTCACCTTCAGCAGTGGAGCCATTTTACATGGGCTTAAAGTGTTTGTAAAATCAAACAATTACGGAGTTTCATTCTTTTCCACCAGCTGCTCTGAGTGGGCCTGTGATATTAATGCCTACAGAGCCAGGTGCTTTAATAAGCCATGTCCCATACATCTGTTCTCAAGAGAGAAAGCAAAGCCTGAATAAAGACAGAAGCAGTATGGATGGTAAGACGCCTTTTCTCTGAGCACTGTGGGAAGGAAAAAAGACCACTTGGATGCAAGAGTGCTTAAATGCTGAAAGTGAAGATACTGATAAGTTTTAAATTTTCAAAAGTTATCTTTAGGGCAGTAGCAGAGGGACTTTACCAATATATATTCTTAAGGCTATTTGCCATCTCTAAACAATGAAATACACTGCATATACACTTGGATACAGATAACACGTTATCTGTAAACAGAATAAAACCTCTCCTTTAGAGAAAGCATTTAAATATTGTAATTTTTTTAATCCAAAATGGAATAATGTAATTATCCAGACCAAATATGATATTATTGTCAGTTAGAAAAACATGTTAAATATTTTCCTAAGGTCAGTTCTTGCTACCTGATGCATTTGTTATTTAAAAATATTACCTTACGTTAACAAAAATAAACAAGCAATTTAATCATAAACTTTGAAAAAGTAACCCTCAAAATATATTAGTGCACCAATAGCAATCCTATTAATTGAAGCATCGTTTAAAAGTGTCAATGGCTCTTACACCACCAGTTGCAATCCCTTACTAATTTAACACTACAGCTTCATTTCTTGTTCTAATCTCATCTAATTTACCCTTCTTATTTCCTTGCTTCTGGATATGCTAGGTTTGCCACCCAATGAGTTTATTTCTAGTCATTCACTTTTAAACAGTAAAACCAAACTATTTGAGGGGAATAATCTCCCTGCAAATCCAACACAGGATAAAGAGCTCTTATTTATCGAGCATTTTGTGCCTTGAATTGAAGCATTATTGCGAAGAGTGAGCAATAAACAAAAACACCTCAGGGGCCTGGGAGGAGCAATGTAACCAATTACATTTAATTAAATCAAAGGATGGGAGCCCTAGGGTTGAATGAGCTGAAGAACAAATTTGCATTAACACCTAGCAGCCAAACAAGTAGTTCTTGGTTTAGTCTGGAAGTACGATTGTTGCCATCTATTCTCTGCACTGAAGGGGGGCCATTAGCTAAATTCTTAGGAATTGTTTGTCCACTGATGAGGGGCTGACTTCTCAACATTTCACCTCGTCACACATGAAAATTGCCTACTAAAATAAACAGCTTCTTCTGAAACCTAACAAACAAACATTAGTATATGACTCACAAGTTTGCAATTCTGCAACACCTTTGTTCAGAGTCAACAAAGAGAACAATGCCGGGGCTCACACACCTGAGAGGAGCGGGGACCCTCCGAGCCCTATTTGGGTGGGCGGGTGGGGGGAGAAGTGGGAAGAATTAAAGTTAATCTGACCACAATGAATTCTATAAATTGAAACATACAGGATAATGATTACCTACAGCACTTTAAGAATGGATACAAACATCGAGTCTTTGGTGTAATGAGAAGACTTAACACCCAAGTAATTACCAGTGCAATGCACCTCAGGCCTTCCTTTCTACTGCTCAGGGGCGGGATCACGGAAGTCTGGAGAGCGGGAAATGGAAATGAATAAATGCGAGTATGAAAACGCTAGAGAAATCAAGAGCAATGAAATACAGAAATGGCAAGAGTCCACAACTCTGCACGTTCCAAACTATCATTCTGTGAGGGAAAGCAGGAGGGAAAGACTACAAATGTTTAATCAGTTATAAACTACTCTTTCTTGAATGTTCATTGCACGGTCATACTAAAAGAGTTTACATGTAAAGAGGGTGATTTTTTGAAGGTGTCTATGAGGCATTTGGTAGAGTAGCAATGGCCAGAATTCTTTTTTCATTATTTTAAAGACATACTTTCAGGGATTTACAAGTATTATAATTTCAAATAATTAGAGATTTAAACTTATTGTCCCATACCTCATCCCAGACACAAAGTATACCTTAATCTACATCCCCAAAAAGCATAAATTAGTTTATCCATTTTAGGTTATACAACAAATGAAAAGGGACGTAATGGTTTCAAAACACTTTGCCCTAAACCTCAAGCTAAAAGGTTGAATTATTAAAATAATTTTTTAGGCAATCAGCGTTCATTGTGCCCTAAAACTGCAACAGCCAAGATTCTCATTTTGAAAAATACTGAACATGCGTACATAATATTTTCTTCACTCTTGTTCCTTGAATATTAAGATGGGGAGTACAGAGAACAATAAAAGACTTTTGTAGAGGCCTACATGCTCTGATCTCAGTCTTTTCACAAGTTAGCTATTCCCCTCTTGACCTATTAATTTTCTTGGTTTGGAAGAAATTAAACTACAGTCTTTCTCTGCAAAGTGACCATATGAAAATATAATTTTATATGCTTAATACACAACCTTATATTCTTAACACACACCCTTACTGCCTTTATTTAGTCATAGCTACATGTGCCTCTCATAATGACAAATAAAAATATGTTTTAGTGCCGTTTTATACACTGTTAGACCGAAAAATCTAAGAGAGATCTAACAGCTTGCTTTTAATGAGATAAGAAGTTGGCTAGGATTTTCATCTTGTTAACTGAGGTAGTATCCAGCCTCAAGTAAATCAGAAAACTCTGTTCCAGAACAAACACCTATTATAGAAGGTATATAGACTTTCAGACTACACCTACTTCAGTTTAACCAATTCAATAACTGAAATAAGTGGTTCCTCCATCATTCTGGACAGAAATAGCAAACTTTTTTGTGTCAGGTCTTATGATAACAAGGACATACAGCGTGTAAAATAGATCTGTTAATCTTTAACAAAAAACCAACCAACAAACCAAAAAAAAAAACAACCCAAAACCAAACCACCCAACCAAAAACCCCACACCCAAAACCACAAAGCCCAAAAAACTAAAACACAACCCCACAACAATCGTTTTCAAGGTTGGCTAGTTTTCCCATTAGATCAACCAACTGATCCAACTGACTGACTGGTATCAAACACTTTAGAGCCAAAGTAAGGTATAGCAATGGGAGAAGATGATCAAGCATCAGGAGTGACCCAACAGATGAAACAGGCCTACTTCCTTTAAGCAGCAGCAAGCTGCTAGCTTAGCAGAGAGTATGGTCGGACAATACCAGTAAGTGTCTAGCTTACCATTTACAAGCACTCCAACTTAGACATGTTTCTCAACAGATCAGAAGTCAATTATCTCAAATCAGAAGTTAATTGAGTAGACAAGCACTAATACCTATGCAGGTTATCTTCCTTTTTTTGTTTTAGAATGGGATTACTTAACAAGATTTTAAAACCATGCCAAGAAAAAGTAGAGACTAGGTTCTCATGTATAGTATTCACCTGCACTAATTCACATTCCTTTAAAAAAACCCCTCTTACCCTAAATATATACTTGCATGTTTACGGATAAGCTGCTGTGTAAATCACTGTTACTGGTAGCTACAGACCTGGTACATTTCCCAACTCTTGACCATGACCCCTGCTACAATAGTATGGGGAAGTAGACTAAGAGTTATTGTAGGAAAACAACAAGACTTTAGAAAAGTAGAGGCAATGTGGCAAATGAGAGAGGAAACTTTTGAATAAAATCCCCTAGGTTGCATACTGCTTGTACCTTCTGGTGTGTTTGAAAAGAAAAAGATCAAGCAATGCTGTATGCATGTGGAAATAGAGTTTGGTTGGTTGGGCTTTTTTTTTAAAAAAGATCATGGATGACATGTTAGTCAGAATGGATTCAGCTGGGTTTGAGTTATGACATTTAGAAAAAAATCCTTTACTAGTAAATTCTCTAATTATGTCAACTTCCTTTATAAATAAAACCATGCAACAGTTATGGATTTGTGAAACTACCAACCATTTCTGGATGTTAGAAGTTGGACGTGGAGCCTGCTGCAGTCATCCACTACTGTAGCGTTGAATCTTCGAGTTTATGTAGACACAGAAAGCACTATTCTGGAACAAAGTTTCCATACATACATATAACAGTGAGTAGATACTTTCTGGATGAGTCTAGTGCATTGTCTCTGAACATGGCTCTAGCACAGAGAAGAAATCGTCTGGAGTGTGAGCTAAGACACAAAGCCCAAAGGAATGAAAGCAGAATAGCAGCACAGACAGGAGTGGGGCAAAAACAGTGTTACAAGTGACTGCAGACAAAAAAAAAAACAACCACAACACCACCACCACAAACAAACAAAACAAAACACACCCACAAACAGGACAAAGGAAGAAAGTGATGCATGGTCTACATGAAAAAATTACAAGAGATTGTAAATATGACATGCCAGACATAATTCACCTCCAGCATTACTCTGCCATGTAAACTGCAAAAGAAGTCATCCTCACAGTAGTCAATCTGATGATGCAATAGCTCCATGAATTCACAGCACAGAGCATATAGATACCAACTATCTTTCTAATTACTTACTTTCTCACAAGATCCAAGAGGAACCACACTGTGGCAGAATACTGCAGATGTGCAGAGTAATTAACGTACCTGCTGACGAGCAGTACAAATTCAATCTGCATCCCGAACCCCTACATATCAGAGAGCCACTGCTAGCACTGCATGCTTAGTTCTACATTAGTCCAGACACAAGTTTGGGAGAGGTGATGCCAAGACTGATTCCAAACAATTGCTAACTACCCTTGAAGATCTGCTATAAAAGCTATTATCTGAAACAAATGTTAAATTTGAAGCATGCTCTTGGAGGCCAGATTAGTTTTACAATTTCAAATGTTATTCCCATTTCCCTTCTTTGAAAACATACTACTTGTTTTAGTGTACTTCCATTTATTAAAAGTATTTTTTTCTCAAAAGCATCCAGTATTGGGGAAGCTTTTCCATTCTGTTTTTGAGATCAACCTACTTCTCATTTGCAGTGGTATTTTGTGATTTTTCCTCTCTCAATCTTATTCATTCTATACTATTTTCAAATCCGTTGTGCTCAAACGTTCTCAAAAAACAGTTATTTCAACTTGAATTCATTATAGCCTTTTTGATATGCTTCTGTTTACCTCAGTGGAAAACGGAAATGTGCTGCTTAATTACATGTTTGCTTTATCATTCTAATTAAATTGTTAATTAATTGATCTCAGCATCCTTTAAATAAGATTCATAGCAGTGACATAAGTAACACAGAAAGGCATTTTACACAGAGCAGGAGACAATCTGAAATTCCACTGTGCAAAATATAGTTGGAATGGATAACTAAAATTTTCAACTCCAAACCACTTTGTACTGGTATTCAACTGTGTCTACTACTGCATGTTTGATGCTATACTCTCGATGTGTTTAAATCAGAAAAAACCACCACAACAACACAAACAAAAACAAAACCAAAAAAACCCTCAAAACCCCAGTTCAATTTCCAAACAGTATACAGATCTTGAAATCAGTGAACAGAAATTCTCTATGTCTTAACACATGCTAAAAGATTGTAAACAGTGACGAACTAAACCAAAGCACTTTAATTCAAAATAACTAAAAAACATCCATTTAAAAAGATGTTAATTAACCCTGCAGGGTACATGAAGGATTTGAAATGAGTCCAAACAATGTCCAGCTTAATGTTAAGAACTTATAAAATGAGCTATCAGGGCCTATTAGTGCATTGTAATGGCTTAGATGCTTGAAGAAGTGACCCTAAAATCTCTATCCTGACCCGATTTTCTGAAATGGGGCAGAAGATTGACCTTCACACAATATAATCAGCAAAGGATCTAAAAAATGTATCTCTCTGTTATGTGAAACCACAGTTTTATTTACTCAGGCATGTTCACTTAGGAGTTAAGGTCCACTCAAGCATCGTTTCGGGGTTAAAGGTTATAGTATAAAGCCATTATGTTTTCAAGCAGAGTAGCATGCTACCATTTGTCTTGCAGTAATATCACAATCAGACATTACCTTTTTAGCTTGGCCCAGTGGTGAGTTTAAGACCCTGGCATATACATTGTAAAATAGCCTGCTACTTTCTACAAGTCATTCAAACTGCATTTGCTAAACTTTAGATTGGTGTATATTTTGTCTATGCTATTATCTATAGACACATACAGAGTTTTGAAAAGGTTTATGATCTGTGATCCTCTAGAAGGTCTGTTTATATAGTAATTAGGTTGATTCTATGTTCAATATATAATAAATGTACAGACAAAATAAAATCAATACTTTGGCTTTCAGGTTCAGTTCCACGAGGGGGTCAATGTCTTTGTCTCAGAAAACTGAATACAGTACCTTTAAAGTAGCCACAAGGAAAATAAGGATTTCTAAAGTTCTCATTCAACACTTGCGTAGGATTCCTTGCTACAGTTTACCAGTTCCTAGTATTCATTACATACCTATTCCAAATTAAGAACATTTCTTGATCAAGAGCTTCCTAAGTTAAGGCTCTGTGCAACAATAGAGTCTAAGTTTGATCACAAGAGAAGTAGTGTTTATAAGACTATTAACAACAATAAGCTAAAAGTTTGTTAAACTGACACCATTTACGCTAGATACAGTAACTCAGAAAATACTTACAGTAGCAACTCGTCCTCAACGTGCTCACAGGTGGGGTTTCACATATTTGTATTTCATGCCTCTTCAAGAGACGGCATAGGTTGTACATACATTTATTTTCTCAAGTGCAATATACAACCTATGCATACTTTGAGGTTAGGTAGGTCTTGAGGAAAACAGACAGCGACACCACATTTTGCTACTCTTTAGAATTTGATTCTTACATGAATAAGTCAAAATTTAGAAGAGAGAATTTTTTTTTCTTTTAACCATAAGCTTTGTGTAACTTTGTAACAAAAGGTACAAAATGTAGATGCTTCCTAAAACAACAGAATTTTGATTTTATATATTCTTTGGACTCACAGGGATACTGAAATCTACCACCAACTACTATATTACTGTATGCAATTTGACCACCATACAAAAGTAATGTCTATCAAAACATAAATATATATACTATTTTAAAACATAATACCATTATGAATCATAGCATGATTCAGACTGTAAGAGTCAGACATACGTATGAAGATGCAGAGTACTTTCAGAAAACATGATTGTTTCTGAGTACATTTTCTGCAAAAGCATTCCAGTTATCTCAGCAAGTGCTGCTTCAGGACATGAAGGATCCTTGGTTTTGTGATCTGAAGCCTGTGAATAAAACTGTAATAGCACAAACGTGTATACAAATTTACAACAAGCATTTCCATTACAGTAAGATCAAGGCTATCAAATAAAATACTTGATTTAGGAAATGACAAAATTAGTTAGGAAATACTACTACACCCTTAGCACAGCTTTCTTGCATGTAGGAAGCAACATGTAATTAAATACTGCCACATACTGTAATTCATACAGGACCACTACTTCTTTTTAGTTCACAGAACTGAAGGCCAGAGTTCATTTAATGAGAAAATAATCAATATTTACACTTCAGTTAAATATAGTCCCATTTCTCACTTTCCAAACTCACCTTTTAATAGAGCAGCCTTCTCTAGCCTTTGGCTTGAAAGCTGTATGCAGGCTACCAGAATTCATTGCCTGCTTTTTAGCGTCTCAATCACTTTGAACGATAACCAATCACCCTTAACAGAACAATTCCTCCACCTCACAGTCCTTGCTGACTATGTTCCTTCAGCAGTGGTGGTGTCCCTGGGGACAGGCAGAATCCAGAAGGAAAAAAAAAAAAAAAAACATGAAAAAAAAAAAAAAAAATCGATGAAGCCCCGAGGCATAGTAGAGGAAAAACACCCACTAACTTGAGGGTCCAAAGCACCTAGAACCTCATTTTTTGAGTATCTCAGATTTCTGCTTTAGCTGTTGAAATCACTGTTTCAGCAGATCAGGCCCTAGGCTTTCAGAACACCACCATACTAGCCTACCATCACAGGGAACTCTCCGGCAGACGGAGGAAGAGAATCTGCTCTCCAAGCAACAAGCAATTGCAGGAACCATGAAATCCCCATTTACACAGGCAACCCTAAAATGACGGTGGATTTTATAGAGCCAAGGACTTAAAGTTGAAACATACTTCTATGGGTATTTTTTGAGGTAAAAAATAAAGAGCAAAAATCCCATCAACTGGAATATCAGCTCCTCCACGGGTTGTTAGGATTGCAACTTTCAGACTAGCTCAACTTCTTGACGATTACGCAAATAAAGTAAATGAAAATGCTGCAGCAGTCTACAAAAAGCAACCAGTAAAAAGAATGAAAGATGTATTTCACCTGAGCAGTCACAAGAAAGTGATGCACGCAGAGATCCCTGGAAACATTGTTTTGTCACTGGCCCTGTGGGAAAAACGTTTCCTGGTGCACCCACGTTTTCTTTCCAGCCCTTTTGAAGTTGAGCTAGCATAGCCTCCTGTCCGCCTTTGACTTCGTGCCTCGGTCCAGTTACTCTCAGGACACATTTATTTCATTCATTGTGATTTCATCCCAGGCTCCTCTCTGGCCAACCTGGTTTCTCACTTGGCAAAAAACCCTCATCTTTATTTCCATGTCTTTATTTCCAGTTCCCCTTCCTGCCCAGCCACTACTATTTTACTCATGCTTCTCCCCGGCATGCTCCTTGTTGCATAACTCTTTCTGACTAGGCTTACTGTTTGTCCCACTCCCTCCTCTGATCATCTGTTCTTAGCATCAGAAAGCAATATGAATCCTTTCCCCATATTTTGGCTATGAAGTCTTACGGTAGAAAAAAAGAATGATTTAGAGATTAAGAACAAACAATCCTAGCGGTATCTGCCACCATCCTTCAAATTATTAAATATATATGAAATTTACAAAATCTACAAATTATTAAATATATATCTACAAAATCTATAAAATATGAATTATATGAACATGAAAGTAGTAATATATATTTTAAGCATTAACTGTATTACTTAAGTATTCTGTTTTTGAATGTTACTTCTGGAATATCAACTACTAAATTTGTTTTATTGTCTACTTCTACGCTATCCAACATTCAAATTCCCAATTTAAAAAGAGGAGGAAGAGTAAAGTTTGTTACTCATTTCTATGCCAAGTTTCAATTATCATGCTCCTTATTATTCAGCACTGCAAACATTTCAATAGCTACCAGATTCTCACCTCATTCAGATTAAAATAATTCGTGGTGTGAGGGGGGTGGGGCTTAATCAATTTTAGAGAGAAGACAATGTTTCTTATTCATTTGACAAGCCCTGCTGAAGACAACGAGACCCTTCATATTACTAAGGCAAGTCAAATTTGACTTGTACTAAAAACAATTGAAAAAATATGACAGTAATTCAAAAGCTAACAATGCTTTCAAACATTTGAGGAAAGACGGCACATTGCAGTTCTAGTTTCATCATCTTACAATATTTACGCCACCAATAAGATCCTATTTCAGGCAGGGTCAAAGTAAACTGTCAGGTAAAACAAATCTTTGACAATATCTTACTAAAGAAACCTCTGTTAGAAATCCAGGTTTTTTTTCTTCCATATATAATGCAAATAATTAGGTATGTAATAATTAGATATACCTGTATATATGCACACATTAAAAAGTTCATGCCAATTAGACTGATTTACTTAAAAATCACAGGATCATCTCTTCTGAGCAGTACACGTACACTTCTCATTTTGGAATAAGAAACATTTTGCAATTACAAATCAAATCCCTATATTTAAGAGTTCAGATTTGTAGAAGGATCTTAAAGGATATAATTGGACTCATCATTTCCAGAATTCTGCCTCTTTCTTTTTTACAGTTCACACTCAACTATTACAACAGTTGTACAGAGCTCTTTAAATGACAGATCTAGACATTTCTTTATAATCTAAAACAAAAATATGCAAAGAAACAAATCACATACGAAAACACAGAATTTTCATTAATTGTTCTCACTCATCAACAGTTCAGTCTGATTCTAGATCAGCCTTGCAGAATTACCTGGCATAACATCTTCCTCTTCTGCTAGGCTGTTACTTACCCTAACAAACAGTAAATATGTTGCTGTTTAATAACAAATATTCACCATATCATTTTCTGAATAGTACATAAATAGAATCCTCAAAAGGCTATAGTAATTATGAGGAAGTATTTAAAATAATGAGAATTGCAACACATTTAAAGCACTGCGATTATCTCTATCAATTTTTGTCTGAAATCATCTATATTGTTGTGCTGTATGTACTGTCAATAAAACTAAGTATTTGGAATTCTGTATTATATATGTTGATTGTTATCGTAAGTACTTTTGCCTGCCAAAGGTAAGTGTGAAATACAATTTCTGGAGGTTAACACAGTAGACATGCAACTGGCTGCTAAGGATGCCAATATTTACACTGTAAAGCATTTATCGGTTAGAACAAAAACTGCAATGAACGACGTCTCTGCTAGTTGATCTTGCATATGTATTTACCACCACTACTATAATTTAAGGTTTCCTTCAATGCTAGGCACAACAGTGTTTCTAATTATGGAACTGGAAAATTCAATGGGAATGAGAAGGACAAATACTTCTTTTTAACAGGTGCTTTGAAATAAGGAAAAGAATTAATTGGGAAGTTTATCTGAAGAAACACATAGCAGGTATTAATTGGAGAGCTTCCAAAAGCTGTCCGTCTCTTCCTTGATTCATACGGTTCTAGTTTCTTAGTGTATATCTGTTTTTTTTTTTTCCTTAAAATTAAGATAAATTCAAAGACTGTCCATTTAGAAACTAGGGTAGCAATCTTAAACTTTTAATTGCCAGACCTGTAAGACCATTCTATTCCTGTGTACCATTAAGCATTTGTTGGTCCTACTGACTTATAGCGAAGCTATCCAACTTAAAAGGACAGCTTAAAATCATTGGATTCTTGCCTTTTCTTACTACGATCATTTAGATATAGTTATGTTTAAGTCAAGGCTTACATAGTTGTTCTATTTTAACACCCAACTTTTATACTGAGTAACAAGTATACTTCATGTGAAGCCTCAAATTTCTTCAAGGGTGTCTACATATGACAAAGGATAATTAAATTATTGTGTGCATTTGGTCCTAATCATTCATAAGCACTTTAGCTTGAAGGCTGTATGTCAGAGTTTCTTTACAAAAAACAATATAAACCACATTTTACCAAATCTAAATACAAATCAAGAAAGTCAAATTGACAAAAAAAATTTTTTTAAAAAAGAAAAAAGAACACAAGCTTCAGTTGGTAACCTTAGACTTATGGATTTCAACCTTTTTCAAATATTACTACTGAACTAAAAACAGATGGAACAAAACCAGTCCTTTTTATCAAGTACCATCCCTTCCCCCTCTCCCCGATAAGGGGTATTTTATATAAATAATTGATCCTTGGTTTCAACTCTACTTGCAGATCTATGTTTGAAAGCAATGCTTGCTAATCTCAGCTGGCAAAGAGAGCAACATTATAGTTCATAAATACCAACACTTCACTGCTGCCTTGTAAATATCTGCACTAGTCCAATCAAAACCAACAAAACCCACTCGATATAAAAATACTTTCTGAGACAAACCATGGGTAAAACATCTTCCTCTGCTACTTTACCCTAGGAAATCATGTTAGAATCCACTCAGATTCACCTGTCAGTAACTAAGCCTCTCTCACAGCAGATGTGCAGCTGGACACTGCTTCCTTGTAGGGAATCAGTATTTCTTAGTTTTCAACAGAAAATATAATGCATGATTTTAAAAGCAGATTCTGGTTGGAGACAAAATTATCAAATTAATTCTTAGTAAGAATAAAAAACCCCTGTTTATCTGGCTAAGCTATTTTTTAGCAGTCTACACAAACAAAAGGAAATATTTTCTACTTTGAGAATATCAAATTAGATTATAAATAAACCTGCAAATTGCCTCAAATTGTCACAATTTCAAAATGAGAACCAAGACACAGGAAAGATAAGGACCTTGTATACAAGCTGCTTGGCTGTATTATGTTTTATTATGAAGACATTCCAGTGTTTTCAGCCTGACAGAATTTATACCAGGGTGCTGATTGTAAAACAGCTCAAGAGTGTGCAGTGTTCAGCCGCGTGAATAGGTAAGCTTCATGGAACTGGGTCTGTACTTACAGTGAGCCCTGCATAAAGCTGCTGTTTTCACATGCTAACTTCACATCTACTGGCAGACTGCAGTGGGCTTTTTTTCTGACATACTGTCATGAGGGATTACCCAATATGTTGTTTCTTGTCTTACTGTCCAAAAGAATCTTCAGTAAGTGAGCACATAAAAGCTCTGAACCCACCCCCTTTGCTAATTCAAATGTGCTAGCCTCACCTACTTTCATGAAACCACCTGGTGAGTGTTATAACCATTAGTCTCAGGTCTAAAACCAAATAAATTCTACATAAAATCTGCAGCTGACACATAGGAGATTAAAAAAAAAAAAAAAAAAAGTGATTGATTCTTTCCATAACTTTTGATGGACACAGCTGAAGCATCTCAATAAAGGAAAGTATTTGAGAGTGTGAATGCATCAGGTTAGGAACTGAAACTCTGACAAGAGGGAGAGTTAATGGCACACAAATCTTCAAGTGCCACCTGCGGTGAGTTCCAGCCCATGACACTGCTTGTGCAGAAATGCTTCCTTACCTGAAGGAGGATTCAATTTTATTGTCATGGTATCTAAAGTTCAGTTCAGCAATGCCCAAGCCTTTTTTCTGACACAGCTCTATGTCCTTCACTTTAGATAACCCAAATGTGTGGCATTCAGAAGGAGCAAACACTCCTAAACACGTAGTACTGCAGGATCTAACAAAGAGCCTACAATAATCCTACATGTGGGAGAGGCCGGATGTCAGGTCTGTTAGCAGCCCTCAGCATACCACTACTGTCCCCCATTTCTACCCCGTGAACAGCTCTAACAAATCTAGAGGCTTATAAGACTTCCTATATGTAAAATGGATCTAATATTTATTTCACAGACGTGCTATTGTACCGATTAGTTAATACCAAAAAAGTGCTTTTGAGATTATATTGCAATACTTACCCTCTTCTGAGCCAATATAAAACATACATTTAAACAAGACAACAAAACACTGTCTTAAAATATTGGAATTGGCCTAAATATAAAGGGAAACCTAAAAATTAAATAGGAAAAAAAAAAATATATCTAGATAGTGAAACACACATTCAGCCAGTGCGAGCATAGATGGAAAGAAAGTAAACCTAATCCACAAAGCACAGGTCACAGTTCAACAATAAATATCAATAGATAAGGAGCTGGTGCGAAGAGGTACAACTGGCTCAAATAAGTTTCTTCTTAGTCCCAAATACGACCCGCAGAATTCCATTTCTCAGGTGCAAGAAGCACAAGCATTTTTGAATACTCACAAATTACTAAAAAAGCCCCAAACAAAAACCCCTCTCATCTTGCATTATTTTACATTCTGCCACATTTATGGAATGTCAGAAGATGGGAGGTAGAGTGTATTAGGGTAGAGCTATTACAATTCTATTCTATTTTTTGCTAGACTACCAAACATGTCACAAAACCAGTACACGCCTCAGTGTACCTGGAGTTCTCCTTTGGGAAACCAAAGGACTGTAAAACAAAACTATGCACAGAAGCTGAGATAGGGTACACCTGGAGTACAAAAGATTAAAACCACAGCTTTCAGGAAGTGAAAGAAATGATAAAAAAAGAGAAAATCATCAGGTGACTTTCAGTGCAGAAGACAATAATGCCTTTTATAATTAAGTATAATGTTTCATTCAATTCCTCCCTACCCTCATCTTCACATAATTACAAACTAAAAACAGATTCACATTTTTCATTTTTTTGTTGCATATACCACAATAAAGTATAACAACAAAAAATACATTACAGATTTTAATTAAAAATCCATTCACCAGAGCAACAACAAGATAAAAGGCTTGTGTATAGGGTAGAAGCAGTAGATGTCTTATATCAAAACTTTAGAAAGTCCTCTGACAATTTCATGAGAAACACACAGTCTAAATAAGATTTGGTTAAAATTAGTGCAGAGCTGATCAGCAAAACTGACTCTAGAAAATAGTGGTTTACTGTAGAAGCAGGCAATTTTAAATCAGGTGGAGTTTCCATAAATGCCTACACCAGATTGTGCTCTGTTTGGCGTTTTCATTAATCATCTAGATGACAGAAGGAATATGCTTATTAAATTAGCATGATACCAACTTAGGAAGTCCAACATGTGGAAAGATGGGCTTCAAAGGACAAAAGCAATGAATTGGGAGACGCCTGGAAACAGAGGAAAATGTTCAACAGGGACAAGTACTAGGTATTGCAGTTGGGTAAGAATAATCTGCTACATGAATACACAACCAGGAACAACCAGTCCCTTTTGAAGAGGACCAGGATCTTACGGCAGATCAAAACCTCAACATGAGTCAACAATATCATGCTGTTGTAAAAGAGAAAAAATACAATATTGGGATTACAGGCTGTAAAATACAATATCACCTGTTTTACTCAGAATTACGAAGGTCTGGGTGGATTCTTGTGCCCAGTTTTGACAAACACTCTTCAAGAAAGATACCAACCAAATGTATAGAGTCTAAAGAAAAGTCAGAACTTAGCAAAAATGTAGCTTAAGAAGAAATTACAGAATTTGGATTGATCAACATAAGGAAAAGATGACATAGGCAAGGACATGTCATGACTTAAAATACCTAAAAAGCTATTACAAAAGAAAATTTCATTTTTGCCAATGACAAAAACAATTATAAATTTAAGCTTTAGTAGAAAATACTACCATTAGATATCAAGAGATGTTTTCTACCAGTAAGGAGTGTAGAAGTTAAATCACCATCGCTAGAACCAGTATGTTCTGAATCTTTGTCTTACAGGCTAGTCACTCAAGTCTTTTGCAGGTGGGCTGCCGTCTTAATTAAAACCCACAAGGCTCAGCCTCCTGTAATTAGTACAAACCTGCAGTTGTATACATATTCCTCATACATTTTCCAATTACCAAACCACTTATTTAGGGGGCTCTTTTAATCCACTAGGTTTACCAAAAATTAGTTCTTTAGACTTCTGGACTAATGTCTGGTCCATTTCTTTTCACATTATTGAAAATATTTTGAAAACTTATTAAAAACAATAGCCTTTTATTTAACTGTACTGAGTCTCAATAAGAGTATTTAATTTGTCAAGCTAAGTACATGACTATCAGGTCTACATTGGATTTTTATCTGGCCACTGCTATGTAGATTACTTTTCATCACCCTTTTCAGTCAGAATTATTATCAGACAAAAAAATTTCAACTGGATATACTATTCACCAAAGGTTTCAAATTCTCATTTCCAGAAATATCTTACTCAAAATAGTTTTGTTGGAATTCAATTCTGTGAAATGACGCTGAATTTAAGTTGAAACATTTCACCCCAACATTTTCAAAAGAAGACATGATTTATTTAAATGAAATACAGTGCAACCTTTAAGAAGTTCTCTAAAAAGACCTGAAACAACCCCAAAACTATGTACGAGTTATGCATAACATTTCAGCTACATTTGTGTAGAGAAAATGAAGAACAGGCACTGAATGAAACTACACTGCAATACTGAGAAATGCCCCATCTGATGTGTAAGTCAGATCCGATCAGCGCCTTTGTGTGGTATTGAACAGAAGGTAGCTACCCAAGGATGTACTCCAAGCATGGCATTTCTTGAGCATGTTTTGCACCTCATGCGTGTACTTTTGGGAAGAGCAGCACTGAAAGCATGGCTAGAATACAGCCAGTAAAAGGAAAAATGAAAACAACAAGAATGATTACAAAGAAATGTGCAAGTTCCACCCAAACTGCAACAATCTACTGCACATCAAGCTAAATGAAACTAATTTGAAACCATTTACTTCAATTATGCTCAAATTTGAAGTATTTTAAGAGAAAACTCTACAATGCATTAAAAGACTAAGCTTAATCAATAACACAGTACATCTTAAAGGGATGCTTACCATTGTTATTCTGCCCTATCTCAATTAAAAAGGTGGTTAAGTTATCTAATGTAAAAGTAAACACCCTGGAATTAATTAAATAATTCATACTCTTCTCCTTCTACCAATCTAATTTAATAAGTTAGACCTTGCCTTCAAAGTCTTCTAATTAATTTAAATAAAAAAATCCAGCTTCTCATAACAATTCATTTAGAATATATGGAATACTTTCAAAAATACTTCAGATTATAGAAGGTTAACACCAGTGCGTAGAGTAGTACACTTAAAAATGTATTTATGCCAACATATTTTATAAAGATTAATAGATCTGATGCAAAAATTAAGGTGCCAAAGTACAAAACACTGCTCAGCAATACAGAAAAGCAACTGCAGTTGCTCTAATAGTTTCATATATTTTTACCAAAAGGTTCTCATTGCAATATCCTGAACAGGTGAACTAATAACTACAAAAAACGTCAAGCTGACCAAGGAAGAAAGAGGGTACTCAGAAAAGCTCACAGTTGAGCTGCTTCACCTCCCACATCTCTGAGCTGGTGCTGTGTTTAAAAGAATAGGCAGAGTCAGGTTATATTGGAATATGTTGCAGAAAAAGAATACTTTAGAGGAAACAGATGCCTGATGACAGTTACAATTATTCTTTTCACATATAGGCTCCTGATAAACAGAAGACTTCAGTGAGTGGGGAAAAGCAGAAGATTGCAAGACAGTACTTAAAACAGACAAATCACTGACGTTCCATCAGAGAATAGTTTCATAAAAACAATTCTGGTAGCAAGAGTAATTTAAAAGGTACCTGCTTCTCCCATATACTTATTTTCTGCTCCATTCCATAAGTGTTATGCCAGTTATGTCAATGTGACTGCTTGGGATGATGCTGTAAACTGAATCAGTGAAGTGAATTGGATGGGGGAGGGGAGGGAGGAAACAGCTGTTTTTTCTTAACCCTGATCATGAAATGTTTTATTTAAAAGGAAGCTGCATAGTGAATAGTAAATTGTAGGTATCATAAATATGATATTTCATTCAAAACAACATGTATCGTTGCTATCCAAACACTCTTCCAGTCAATTTATTTTTCCCTGAAGACTTTTTCAAAAGGGTGTGAGGTTCTGACATGGTAAACAGTTTCAAACTGCCACACCAGTGGAAGGAGAGAAGGCTCAGAAGACAACAAGTGGCAGTTTCTTCAGGTAAGAATACCTACTGAGGCATGGAGGGGCAGGAAGCATGTTCAATTCAGTATGCTTTTCATCACAGAAAACAAGATGCTTCCTCTAAAGAAGGGGAGGATACTTCCACAGCATCACCTGAAAAATGCCATCTGCTCCTTTGTTGATTCTAGGTATCGTTACATGAAGCACGGGAGCACCTCTGCTGCCATAAAGGATGCCATCCTATGCCTTTTCCCAGGGAGCTCAATGGCATCTATCCTTCCAGGCATGGTAAATCAGTAGCTGCCACAATCTCTCTGGAGAGGAGCTCAGATACCTTTGAGTCACACAGTGAGAGCTCTGAAGAAATAAGCGGGTCTCTGAATACATCCTCATATACTACTACCAGGAAAGACAACACACCCTCTCTTTCTAGTTATTTGAGAGGAAGGAAGAAAGAAGGAAAAGTTCTTTGGTTTAAAGCAGTTTTTTTTTTTTTTTAATAAAAAGAAGTTACACAATTACCAGTTTTAAATAAGCATAGTTTTAAAATTAATGCAATCTGAAAAAAAAAGTTAGTGAAAACAAAAAGGAGAAAATTAATTTATTTTAATACTTTTCTTCAATATGCATTTTCAAAACAATCCTATGTGGACTTGAAATTTAAGAAAAGTCCTTTTCTCTTGTTATTTGGTTGAAGGATATTATATGAAGGGGCAAAAATACTCTTCAATTTAGCTAGCTCATTTATTTGAAATAAAAACACCAAAAAAAAACCCCTCATTTTTTTCCAACATAAAACTGGTTTCAGAGACTGGAATTTCCAAACATGAAATTAGCACAAACAAAAACAGTTCAAAAGATGGTGAGTGGGTGTTTTGTAACAGCAGCTATATCCAGACACTACGTTTTCAGAAAAGTATGCAACATTTTACAGCAATAAAATATTAGGAAAAAAAAAAAATCAAGAAAACAAGTGAATATGTAATTCTGCCTTTTCTGATTTCACACAGATTACCTGTTTTTCCTGTATAAACAGAGGCAACAGAATTTAAAGCTATCCTATCATCTACCCCAAACTGAAAGCTTAAGTCTGCAGGATCTACTTGCCTACAGGAGCAACAGCTTTGGAAATGTGCCTGGGTACCTCTGTAACTGTAGCACCCTCTGCTGCTTTTTTAGTTCCAAAACATGGAATTGTACACTCAACCATGTAGAAAATAAAATTAATACATATTGATCATGTTGTTTCTTGAAAATGGTGACATTATTAACTAATACTATGTGTACTTTACAAGAAAATATTTTGCTACTACGTGTAGTTTATTTGCAATTTTCTACTACTTGAGCACTCTGGATTATCTCATTTCTGCATTAACATCAGGCAGATACTAGATGAAATTCCCTAAACATGCTGTATTTCACTGTTTAAAATTCTCCTTTACAGTCACTGTATCTTGATTAGACTGGTTACACTTAGTAAAGGAGGTTTATATTTTGGTCCTTGATAATTTAACTTAAGTATAGACATAATTTGAAATTATTACTGTAGGAATACAATTATACCAGTATTTCAGTCATAACTACTTTCTCCCACTAAGAAAGGCAGGGGAAGGTGATAGTCTCAAAAGGTCATTCTTGCAGAATTTTCCTTGCTTTTTGGACAGTCTGTTGCAGAAGAGATTTTTTCTGCAGGGATGAGCTGCAGCCAGCTGATGCTAACCCACAATGCCATCACTGAACCTTCTGCCTGGCATCCATCCGTTCTTTTAAAGGACTATGTTAGAACTAGAGATGGTCTCAGGATGTGCCATGCTTTTAAACAGATGGCATACTGTTGTCTAAAACAGAGCGCCTGATCCTTTCCTTCATTCCAGCCCTCTTCTCCCTGCCTCCTGTTTATGCGTAGAATTAGAGCTGAATGAAGTGCATTTAGCATTGCACTCGATCTGTGTGGAGAATTCATTTAAGAGTTTTCACGTGGAAACTGCTCTCTCATAACAGATGAGCAGGAGAGAAAAAATGTTCACATTTTTCTGGGAAAGTGAAAACCAATTGTAATTTGTAGTGTGAATTTTCATTCACAGTAGCAATCCTACAATGAGGATGCATCTTCAGAAATCTTTTTGAAAAAGGCAGAAGACAAGTGTAGTTACCAAGCTTTAACAAGACATCCTGCAGAGGCACTTCTGGAGTTAACATGTGGGACCCTGCAATACATCATTTACAGCTACTGCACTTGGCTCCACTTTTGTCCTGAACTCTTACTGGTATAAGGCAGCACTTTTGAAATCAGTCACAAGTATTCCTCAAAAGCTGCTTATTGATATTTTATATAATGCTGCCAGCTAGTGGCACATCTTGTACTGAGTTGGTATCTACTGGGAGCGCAGAGAAAGTGGTATTAACTAGAGTCTGCTCTACCACTCTTAATGGTATACAGTGATATGGCTGTTAAAGACCATAAGCAGAAAGAGCAAAAAGTTAAACAAAAAGACCATAGAATTGCTCCCTGAGAGAGCTTGTTTTAACACAAGAAACTCAGGAAAATTACTAGAACAAACAAAAAAACTCCCCCCAAGCCCACACAAGCCATGTTATTTGAAAAAAATTACTACGTTTAGAAAGGATGTGATATGCAACATGTTTCAGTTTTTACAAAGTCTAATCTGTTTAACACACAATTATTTCATAATCTATTAATCTCTAGCAAGACACTAAGCTTCCTGATAAATACTCAGTATGGCAGCCAAAACAAACACACAGAACACAAATATTTGTTTTCTGATAACTTGGTCCAAACTGTTAAAGTGAAGTTTAGGGCCCAGTAAATAAATTCTGACTATGTAGTGTGTCCTAAAAGAATATTACAGTCTATAATTATTCATCATGTTCACTTAACAGAGCATGCTACTGTAGATAATAATGATAATACGTTCAATACTGGCTAGCTCCTTTAGTGTTAGGTATTAGAAGAAATACTTTGATACTGTTAAAGACCATTTTAGAAAAGTTTGGGTTTGGTTTTTTTTTTTTTTTTAGGGTAGACTGTCATTTGATAATATGATGTTCTAAAAAATATGATGTTGTAAAAAAATAGTTGACCTAATTTTAGAAATACTGTAATTGTAGTTACCCTTGGGGGTAGAAGGCGGCAGGATTCCTACCTACCATTTCCACTATGGGTTAACACAAAAAGAGCCAAGAAATACACAGAAAAAGGTCAAAGAAAGAGCCGATTCAAATCAAGGAATAATGGGAGTCCACACAAATTCAGTCAGGTATGATGCAAATAGAGCAGCTCAGTAAACACAAGCTTGTGGGTACTTCACTATGAAGGAGTGACAGAGACACAGTTACTCTGGCTTGGACACTGGGGACATTTACTCCATCCAGGTGGTAGCAAAAAAGTACAATTATTACACTCCAAGCCAGTACTGCATGCTGCCAGAAGATAACTACTTTAAGTTACCGTAACGGAATGTAAGCTCAAGTGCTTAGTAAAACAGGCATAAATCAGTAATACGTACATCAGTACAGACAGACACAGGCATTTAAAAAGGGGGAAGCACTGAATCTGGAAACAACTTCACAAACACTGTATATAATAGCACAGCATGAACACTCAGTGCAATACTGAACCCAAAACAACAAATGTGAATCTTGGTACATACAGAGAAACAGTAAGAAGAACTACAAATGTCATATTACTTCTGTGTTAGCACTGGTGTTGTGCCTATTACATTGTAAATCTTGTTCTACCATCTGTGTTCAGTAAGTAGCTGAAATACTGGAAAAAGTTAACAGAAGAGTCAACAGCATGTCTAACAATAGGAAAGCATATGGCAACTTTAGCAATTTATTTGTATTAACAGGGAAATTTGTGTAGATTAATGACAATCTAAGTACTCACACAAAGAACAAAGATTAAGAAATCACGTTACCATGTTTAACAGAGTAAGGTACAGTCTTGATCCAGTATGTGAAGGTTAGTATTCAAGCACTTTTAGACATTTAAAAAAAAAAATAATTCTCTGCTGTTAAGAATAAATACCAGAGTTATCTAATGAACTAATATAACAGTATTTTTTCTGGATCCAAAACTCCAGTTTGGATTTTTTTTCCTAATTTTTTCCCTTATTGAGAACAGTTTATGAGAATAAAGTTTATGAGAATAAAGTAACTTGTTACAGATGTCCCTCTAGCTTCCTGTTCTGAGAATCTACAACATCAAATCTCTCTAAATGCCTCCCATATTTAAGCAAAAGTTTATTAAATAATGAAAAGCCAATGTTTATTGAAACATAGCTTTGAAACACTAAGACGAGAATTTTGAGATGTAACATGTATATATCACAACAGTTTCTATATTATTGCTTTGATAAGGCAGAAGAAATATGTACACATGGCTTGAATATCTAACAAACTTAAGAGACCCCCCCAACTTTATTCTGTCAGCTTGCTTGTTTAAAAACAAACCAATCCACCTGAAAAATAAGGCAGAATACCCAAACAAGAATTATATGTGTATCTGTAAATGTTAATTATATAATAGTAATTACTCATTACATCAAAACTATTTAAGTATTTTTGCTCAGCTTCTTTTCCATCATGTACCACAATCTTTTAAGTCAAGTCCATTAATAGCATAGATATTTTTATTAACAAGTATACTGAATAGAGCCATACTAGGTCAGACATCGAAGGCCCACTTACGGCTCATCTTGTCTCAGGTTAATGCAGCCAGTAACTGATGCTTAGACAAGAGTGAAAGATCATGACAAACATATCATCCTACTGCTCCATTAATTCTCCTAACATCCATCACCTCCTAAGCCATAAGTGATGTCTTTATATTTAATAGCCACAGTGAATTTTTCCTGCACAATTTTTCCCCTTCGCTTTTTGAATTCGTGTCATGTTCTAGGATCCAAAACATTCTGTGGGGAGGAATTTCACAACTTGACTGTATGCTTTCTTTTGTTTTTCTCTGGTTTCACTTTGCCCTCTCCAAGCTAGAAGTATCATTGTTTGCCTCCTGTGTTCTGCTGTTCCTCAGATAACCACTGCTGGCGACTGGCCAACACAAATCAATGGGCTAAACTAATTTTTTGTCCAGCCCAGTTCAGCTGCTCTGATGTTCCTGCTGCAGTCACAGAACCAAAAATAACTTGCACTGGGATGACTTAAGGGTGTGTATGCACACAAACAACTGTGCTACATAATACAGTGTGTAACACCTAAAACACTACAGTAGGTAAATCAGTATCTCTCACCACAGTAAATGTTTCTCGGCTAGATGAGATGGTTATTGAGTGCTCATACAGTAATACTTTATATTGATAAGACTAGACTTCTATCAACATAATACTGTATTTAAACAAACAATGACTTACAGACATTCCCCGTGTTGTCAAAACTTGTAAGAACATCTTTAACATTTAAGAGTTCGTTGTGAAATCTGGAAGAAAACAGAAATAGTGACTTTACCAACACATCAACGATAATAAAGGAAGTCTGCCCTCTTCAGAAGACAGGTTCAGTGCAGGCGTTCACTTCTCTCAAACCCCTTTCACAGCCAGGTAGCAGGCAGGTACTACTGTAGCCACCAGGGGGAAAAGAAGGGGACAGTCCCTTGTGTGCAAACGTCCATCACCGGAATCCATGAACCAGGAACATGCTTCTCAGAAACCAACAGTTTATCAAAACAAAAACATTCCCAAAGAGCATCAATTTTTGTTTAGTTATGGAAGGCACATAGAGGAAAAGAAGAATTTTGGTAAAGCGATTTCTTTGAAGAGGAAAAACAAAAGACTATTTTTGAACAGCAGCTGTACACACATTCCTGTTTTCTCCCACAAAATCAAGAACACTTCATTTAATTAATGTGAACAATGAAACTGATTAATGTGCTCACTGAACTGCATTTTCTTTGGTTTTACATTTGCATAACCCAAGTGAAATAAACATTCAAAACTGGGGATAATAAATTAATGAACTGAATTTCACATACCAACTGCAAATTTTAGAACACAGTGAGTAGAACACTGACAGAAGCAGAAAGAACATACACCAAAGTTGAATAAAAATTTGCCTAAGAAGCTTCATCCAAATGTTATAGATATCAGACTAGCTGGATTCACATACACAAAAAAGCAACCAATTTTTTGTAACTATTCTGAGGTAATCTAGGCCCAAAATGAAAAAAATAAAAAATCTTACACTTTACAACAATCAGATCACATAGCAGTTTCACGAATGCATTTAAAGAAAAAAGGCAGTAAAATACAAAAATAGTTTTTTAATAATGTTTCAAATATAGCTTCTAAGGCTGTTTAGGAACATACTAATCTGGAACACTGAAAAAATTGAAGAAATCCAACAATTTTGGGGAAATTTTAGGGGGGGAAAAAAGCTATTTATAGCTTCTGATAAGCATGAAAAAGAAACACGTGCATGTTAAATTCTGAGAAGCACCAATCAGCAAATAGACTAATTATTTAAAAAAAAAAAAACAATGGAAATCCAGTTAAAATGAAATAAGCTCATAAGCAGGGGCAACGAAATACATGAAAGATGTTACAAAAGATATGACTGGACATTTAGAGCTTTTCTCCCAGCTACATAAAACCAAAAATACATTCCTTAGCTGCAGTGGAAGCCCGCGCAAATTTTGATGGATTCTGTGGACTTCAAATGTACTTTTTTTTTTTTTTTTTTTGCAAGTTTGTTTTCAATCAGATTGGACAAGAAAGCGGACAGGATGTGTAGTTCTGCCAACCACAGAGCTGCCCCTTTAAAACGTTCCCTGTGCCTATGTCTGACATGGGGTGTCTCAGACAGCTGCAAATGCCTAAATCAATGTTAAGATAGGGGGGAGGAAGGAGGGAGATGCTGAGAAAGTAAAGAAATATTTTTAATCTTTGTTGGCATGTAGATTAGTCCTAGGATAACACCCCATTTCTTCATGGACACAGTCCATATATAAAGGTGATTTATCATGCAAATTTCCAAGTGAAGCAAACAGAGGTGAGGATGAACAATTTAGCAATCCAGTACTTGTAGTTCAACAGAATGCTACGAAGAAAGAAAAATGGAAGTAAGTGAAGTCTCCTGGTCTAGAAAATAATACAATTTATATACTTCAGGGTCAAGAGGTAGACAAAAGAGGGGGGGGGAAAAAAAAAAAAAAAGATACAACTATAGCACTGGCCTTAAAATTATCACTAAACCAAATTTCAGGCTGTTTCCAAAATAATGGTTTATAATTGGAGATGAGAAGTGGACAGCTCTGAGTACCTCAGCCTGAAGAATAAGCTAAGATTCCACAACAGACATGCCACACACCTACTGTTTTTTTAAGGTTGTCCTGAAATTTTGGTGATGTTTTATTTAACACAATGAACATTATTCACCTACATGATTATTTTTGGTACACCCAGTTTTCATTAAGAATCATTTCTTCCTCTGATTATAAGACATTCTTCCCATAATTAAAAGCAACACATCATATTCTTACATTTACTACCAAGTGGCCAAAAGCTTGTGGCGCCCAAGTACAAACAGAACACACCCCAGCATTTTCCCTCTTGGTCAGCAGAGGGATTTTGCACAGACACCCTTTGCCAGCTGCCTGCAACATCCAAAGTCTCTAACTCTCTGTCAGAGCAATCTCCTTCTTGCTTTCACGAACACTGTTCACGGCAAGCACATCAGCGAGCTATAATTTAATGATAAGAAGTATCCAGTTTTGCGATGAGGGACTTCCCCTTCTCCCCAGTCTTCCAGATGCCTACTCCACACTCACTGTGAAACAGGACAGTTTAACAGTTGCTTCCTTTAGTCTGATCAGTTTATGAAACCTTCACTGAACAAAGGCAGGGAGCAAGCTCAACCTCCTAGAATGAGAGGAGTAGCTGTTATATCAACAGTGATCTGGACAGCAAAGCTGCTCTCATTTACTCCAAAGATCACATCTCTGGTCTTAACTATATTACCATTATGGATTATTTTAAGACTGCTGCATATACAGTAACAATGAATCTTCCAAAGTCAATTAGCATGATAGAAAAATACCTCTTGCTGCTGATCAAGATTTTTCTCCCTAAACCAGGCTAAAGATACACTCAAATTCCACTTAACAGTTAGGAAACCCAAGCAGTGAAGAACCGAGCATAACTACTACTGCAGACCAGTTTTAGGGCTGAGGAAAACAACGTGCCAACAGCTGATCTGCTTGTGACAGGCAGAGCTCAAGGCGACATACTTCCAAATAGCAATTGCCACACGTTAGACTGCCGTAAGCATTCAGCCTGATTCCTAGGCTAACTTCCAGTCAATTCAGGGATTTATTTTTTTAACTAACATTAATTGCAAAAAACCATAGAAAGCAATTTCATGTATGTATCCACTCAATCTGACACACCTTTCACTGATTAACTCCCCCTCCCAAAAACCCAAACACCACACTCATCAGGCATTCCTTTTCATACCCCAGAGCTACCATGAAGCACCTTAGTACCTATACAAACTTCAAGAGACTGCCTTCCCCCATGTATTGTGAGTCTACATTTCATTAAGCACACTAGAGATCACTGTTTAACTGGAAGCGTTACAGGGATTTTTTTTAAATGAGTCCATGATGTTGTCACCTCAAGGATCTAGTCAAAGGGACACATGAATCCAGCTTAAGAAAAAATTGCCTTATTTTGGTGCTTCTGTCTTTCTGCTTTGGAAAATTTGTATTAAGAATGATTTAAAAATAAACTAGTAAAAAGACATGGCATAAGCTCTTCATTCCCAAATGTGAATCCGACCTGATTTTGGTTAGAGAAATAGCAGCTTATTAAAACAAGCTGCATTGAGAAGTTCAGAAAAGCATGCACAAAACTGGTAGTTCCAGTCAAAGCTTCTATTTGCCTAACAAATTGGTCCCCAAGTCTCTCTAGAGCAGCAATTCCAGCTAGGTCATAGCATATCTGAATATACAATCTGATCAGTTTTGATAGCCCTTGAACTGATATAGCTTGACCTTTAGACTCTTCGCCAAAAGCCACTAACAACCTTATGAACTTTAAGTATTTAGTCTTGTCAAGATATTAGCCGACAACCCTTTTAACATCCAACATATGCAATGAGCTTTCCCAAAAAGATGTTAATGCATAAGGAAAACTCACATAGATGAAAATTCAAAAGCACTTCTGTCAAGATTTGAGAGGGGCCATAGCAACATTTTTTCCTGCCAAAAAGAATATAAAAAGGCTCTCCTACTGGAGTATACTCTTCTGGATTTATCTAACTGATGTTACTGTTAATAATATGTTCTTGCTAACTTGTTAAAATTGTTTCTATTGTTGAAAATTATGATAATATTTTGCCAATGGGAGGATAAAAATGAAGGAAAGACTGTCACACATACAGAGGATCCTTAAGTTTCCAAGACATGATCAGTTCTCAAAGACCCATGAACGCTTACCCCAAGGTTTTTAGCCTTCTAGATACACAAGTTTACTCAAGGAGGTATGTATGTTAAACTGTTCTGTTTACCCTCTTAAATTACTGCTTCTGCAAAAACAGAGAAGAAACTTTATTTAATATAGACTTATGGTAAAGCGGATTTTGTTGCAGGTATTTATACTTTGTCCCGGCAAAATACATAATGAGTATTTTCTCCTTCCTTTCTTCACCATCCTGCAATATTCTGAAATAGTAAGTATATGCTATCTATTGCCACTATTTCAATAGAGAGAGACAACATTTTAATACAGAAGTGTAAGAGTAAGTTAGTTCTGATCATTATCCCTAAAATGATCAGCGATAAACATTTTTATAGATCACTGAGTGTCCTGGTTTGGGTCCCATGACACTGGGTATCTTCTAGAAACAAACAAAATGCAGGGGGGAAAAAAAAAAATCCCTGCCAGGAGACAATCTCCCTATTTTCCTCCATATACATGTTTTGAAATCCAGAGTGAGCCTGCTCCAGCACAGAAACTGTACAATTCCATTGGCTAAGCTCAGGGGAACATGAAAAGTGAAACAAAAATCTCCATACTTTGAATAGCATATAATGATAACCAATAATAAAATCATGCATAAACAAACATGCTTGTTCACAGCCTACAGTTTGAGCAGTGTCCTATTATTAATGAAACTATTAGCCAAATTAAAAAAAAAAAGACTAATTAAAATAATGACATGGGAAGTGATGGAAACAGAAGTACACAAATATCAAATGTCAGAGCAACATCAGACTGACATTCCCTTGGCTTTTGTACTGCTGGCACAGGTGAACCTTAGCTCGCCTCCTACCTTAAAACTCCCATAACTAGTAAATCAAGTGGCACTGAGAGTTGCAAACCATGGTAGTGAATGAAGCATAAAGGACTGTAGACTTGCTCAGCCTAAATTCTACCTAAACATCTTATATGTCCTATTACCAGAGTGCCTCTGAAGATCTAAAACCAAGGAACAGAGACACTGCACAAAGAGATTAGATAGACTGTGAGCATCTGGCCGAATCTCCAGCCTTCCCACAGTTCACTGGAAAAGTCCATACACAGAAGAAACACAGTACCTGCTTCTATTACAAATCGGCAGTGTTTTCAAATGGGAAAGTTTTGTTTTGAATCCTTTTAGTGTCAATACTTATACACTTGGAAAATTAAGGCTTTATAAAGCTCTAAATAATTTTGTATTTGACATTTCACACAGCTGCTGATTTAAGGTAATGTGCATGTACTGTTGGGGGGGCTGGGGGGTGTATTTTGGTTTAGATTTTTCTTGTTTTGGTTTGGTTTATAACCTTGCAAAAATGTCACATTTAATGATGGTCACTTGTTTGTGTTAGATATTAGTTTCTAAGACTGACTTTAATTTAAAGGTCCCAGTTAAATAAAAATGCACTTTATAATTTCAATGACTCAGGCTCTCCAGAATATCCTCTACTGTGCACAGAATGTAAAATCCTACACCCTCAGCAGGTCTAATTAGGGGCTGCAAAACAAGTATTGATTCAGGAATGCTTAAGTTACTGTCGCAATGATACTTGTTGAGGCAAAACCAAGTTATAGATACGTACAAAACTGAACAAGGAAAAGGAGACCAAAGCAAGAGAAAAGGAGAAACAAACCCCACAGAGTAGTGAATGGGAGCTATAAACTTTTCTGTGTTGCTAAAGCTACTGAGGAGTCATTAACACTCCTTCAGAGGGTTTTTGGGCTGTTTTGAGTTTTTTTGGGGGTTTGGGTTTTGCAGAGTTTCGGGGTTTTTTTAATACAAATATCTTCATTTGTTTTACCTGAACTAATATAAAACAGATTTCTTCATTAGCCATAAAACATTTCTGCAGGGAGAGGAAGTTTTTTATTTTTTTGTTTCACAAATTGGCTTCCAAATTATCATGGAGTTTTACAAGAACTATTAAGAAGAAAACTGAATAAAATATAGATCACTATGAAAAAGCTTTTAGAACTTTATGAATAACATCATGTCATTAAAATTTTCTGTAAGATTACAAGTAAATGTGTTCATTTTTTTATGTCCTATTTATGTCTGAAGTGTTAAAACAGAAAGCTATTACAAATACAAATGTTCATATTTGCATTCTGTAATATCTCTACAATCAGCCGTGTTTTCATTCAAACTCTGCCACTTCTGTGAAATGTACAAAAACCAACACAACACAGGCAAGCTGCTTACTGTAACAACTAACTTAGAAAACCCCACTAAACATAAACATCTAACAGTTTTCTGGTGGGTTGATCCTGGCTGGACGCCAGGTGCCCACCCACCAAAGCCACTCTATCACTCCCCTCCTTGACTGGACAGGGGAGAGAAAATATAATGAAAGGCTTGTGGGTCAAGATAAGGACACAGAGATTTACCAATTACCGTCATGGGAAAAACAGGCTCTACTTGGGGCGATTAGCTTAATTTATTACCACTCAGAGTAGGCTAATGAGAAATAAAACCAAATTTTAAAATACCTTCCCCCCCACCCCTCCCTTCTTCCCAAGCTCAACTTCACTTCCACCAAGTGGCACAGGGGGACGGGGAATGGGAGTTGCAGCCTTGACCAGCAGTGCGTCCGTCCTGGAGCCACTGGTGTTGGCTCTGTCAGACACGGAGGAAGCTTCTAGCAGCTTCTCACAGAAGCCACCCCTCTAGCCCCACTGCTACCAAAACCTTGCCACACAAATGCAATACAAGGTTATTTGCAAACTATGCCCTAGCTGTACAAAACACTGGAAGACTGACTAATGAGTTCTATATTTGAGGCCTGTACAAGATCTTAGGAAGTACTTAAAACTGAAATGATAGTTACCTTAAGGACACACTGTATTCAGGATAAAAGATGCTTTTATACCGAACCCAGGTCCCAGTTTCCTCTTCTGTATTCTGGTCTTCTATTGAAAAGAGATTGAATGATGCAAACCTTCTTACAGACACTTGTTGGAGATGCACATCTTTCAAGTGCTTTTTCTTCAGAACCTTTGAAATGAAGAACAAATTAAACTTTAAGAATAAAACTTTCAAAAAAAGAACAAACAGGGGCTTATTTAACTGAAGAGGCAAGTCTGGAATCGACCATAATAGCTAAGCTGTCAACTAATAGCTACGAATAACTAGTGCAAGTACATCAAGCCTGAGAAAAATAACAGTGGTATTGATGGTAAGGGGTCAGGAGAATAGGTTGTGAATTTATTATGTCTCAATATATACAATATAATCTCAATAACTGTAAAGCAAATGTACTGTGTTCATAAGCACACAAAGCTGCTTTTTTAACTCCTGCTCCAGTGAACCAATGCCAGAATTAGAGCCACAGACTGGGTCCTTCCCTGTCCTCCAGTCACCACTGCGAAACTTTCTGTGCCAAGCATTATCCCTATTGATTAAAAAAATTTGAGTGATATCTGCTCTCCAAGTAGACTATTTCCTAGTTTAGCATTTACTGCTGCACACTTGCAGAACTGCTGCCAAACTTTCTACCTACCCCACGCCCCAGACTTTCAGATGCCACAACTGCATATTCCCCTACCAGGGCCCTGTAAATGGATCGATGCATTAGCCAACCTTTACATGATCCCCAAAATACACTGACAGCACCAAGCTCAGCACAAAGAGACTGAAGGATCCAAGGCAGTGGCAGAAACAGAATGTGGCCATTTGCATTTTGTGTAATAGTGAAATGATTAAAACACTTGTTTGGGAGAGTGAAAACATGGGCTCGTTGTCCTGCACAGTCCATTGCACTCAGCCGTCTTCGGGGAGCGAACTATCAACCCCTCTGACCAGGAAAACTCGGCACCCAGCCTGTTTGAGCTGTATCATTGCACAGAAGACAAGTGGCATTTCCCTGCCAGTCAAAAAGGCTTATTCTTTAGGTCAGTGATGCGGAAGGAGAGATGTCCTGGGTTTAACTTCCTTCTCCCAACATTGGACAGAATACATAAATAATTGCCATTGCGTTTTTAAAAATAAGGTGCACATGCAGTCCACAGAGATTAAAAAAAACGGAGCAGAAAATAAACTCATCACTATAAATAGATAGAGCTAGAAGGAATAGCTCCGTTGAATAGGACACCACCACAATTTACAGGTTTTTGCAAACTAGAGATAAATCTGAAGTCAAATGAGAAATAGCTCTCCAGAATTATGAAACTTGAAATGGAAGATTTGCATATGGGATGTGTGCAACAAAATAATGGGTCAGTGATTTTTTTTTTTTTCTGCACCCAACCTTTGTCAACGTGCTTTAACTGGAAATGCACTCACATTCAAGAGCCTTACAATTTGGTGCCACGACCTATTATTTTGCAGGATACTTTGAAATACAAGTGCTCTGCTCACATATGTAGTATTTGCTATGCTGTTAGTTTCTAACAGCAGGTCTGATGCATGAGGCTTATTGCTTTTGGATCTATTTTCATCAGCAGTTCTCAGCATATGAAAGGCACAGGCATTTTCATCAACGTATTAAAAATGGCTCTGTGCCGTCCACACTATTTCTTCTACTACTGTAACACATGAAAAAAATACACACATGAAGGAAATAGCAAAAATATCAAAACAAGAGAACCAAATTTAAAAGACTAGCAGAATTAATAGCGGCATGCCTGGAAACAAAATGGGCCATCTTGACAACTAAAGAAAAGCAAGACCTAATTTTCAGAAAATCATATCGTTTGGGGGCTTTTTTAAAGCAAAGGCAAGCCACTATTAACAGGAAAAAAAAATCCAGCAGTGCCAACATTTTTCTGTTTTAGTTTTTTTGTTCTACAGAGACATCTTCTAGCCACTGTAAAATTCATTCTCTGGGTTAGCAGAAAAATCCCATGAGCATTTGAGAACTCAAAATAACATTGCTCACACTGCCTCAAACTAAAATCAAGTGGTCTAAGATCTGAAAATTACAACACCAGGTCAAATCTTTTAAAAACCTAAGTACAACAGAAAACAGAGCACAAAGGAAAAGTATGTTACATTATTTATATCTAACTCTGTATTTTTACATAAAGATCAACATATTTTTTCTTGTCAGTTCCTAAAAGCAGCACAATTGTGTTACAAGCTACAAAGATATGCTGCTGCTATATTATAATGCACTGATAAAAAAACCAAAAGGTGACAAACCTATCTAAATTCATAATAATGTTTCAAAAAGGTTGAAAGATAGCCTTCTATATTTTCATGATGCCTTTCCAATGAAGGTGAAGCTCTCTAACTTCCTGCACACTGCCATTATAAATGAGTATGTCCCAGGGACTTATAAAACCAGTAGACAATATCAAAACAAGCTAAAGGCTTCTCAGCAGAATAGACACAATTCTTGGGTTTAGTGATGGCAAAGAGAAGTAACTATGGAGGAGAAGGAATCACCAGACACCACTGTTCTTTGGTTGGGGCTGGTGGCCTCTTTATCTCCTCCCTCAGTAACTTTCAGCTAAGTTTCTTTGCGTATTTGTATTTAAAAAAAAATAAATAAATCCAGAAGCCTTGTTTAACTCTCTTCAAGGTCTTCTTTCAGTACTAAAAGGCCCTGTCCCCTGCACAAGATCATTACAGGTATACACAAATGATTACGCAAATATTACCTATATAAATAAAATATTATGTTCTGTAATGAAAGATTCACTTCCAAAATTTAGGTTCCTTAAAAGAACACCAAGATGAATGATAAAGAAACCCCAAACTATGCAAGCTCATACTTTCACCTTGCAGTTTTCCCTCTCTCAAACTTGCATTTTCTTTCCTCTCTACCTTCAATTAGCTATATAGAATTCTAAGACAATTCTTTCTTCATTAACACACAAGACATTTTAAAAAAGGCATCACCAAACTGTCTCCTGTTTTAGAAAGATTCTAGTAAAATATTACCACAGATCTCGAATTGCAGGGCCCTTGGTATTTAATCACAATATTAGGACCGTATGTAGGGCTCCCTATAAAAACCTAGAGATTTGAGCTCTCTCCAAAAAAATACCAAAACCCCCAAACATATGGAGAAAGGCAGTCACCTGAAATTGCCTGTATTTATTTGTGTATCTCATCATGTGTGGCCTAGTTACACTAAAAGCCAAATTCAGTAACAGCTGGCAGTTTACAAACCTCGGCTCAGTTCTATGGCACTGACTGTAACATGATACTTTATACACGCAAGAAAGTTTTTACATAGGCAGCTATAGCTTAATCTATAACTACACCATCTCTAAATATCATCAACAGGACTGCGCATTATTTATTTTTACAAACAGTTTATTTACCAAATTGTTTTATTCAACTATAAACAATTTACAAACTCAAGACTAACAAAAACGTGCTAAAAGATCTGGAGCACAGGCACTCTTCACAGAGATGAGCAGGAAGAGATGAAAAATTGTTTTAGAAGTTGTTCTGTTTGGGGGAGGGGAAAAGGAAAAGAAAAAAAAAAAAAAAAGAGGCCACTGCCCTGTCCTCACTTCAGGTTTTATTTAGCTAAAGTACATTAGCAGGTAAACAAGATTTCTGTGAGAAGAAAAGCAAGAGGAAGGCAACAGACAGGATAAATCTATAAAGGTTACAGATTTCAGGTAAGTTTTCATTAAACTTTCTAGAGGGAGCAAACGTATATATAGGGAGTAACTTAATTTATGCCTGTTCCTCTAACTTCCCTGCTAAAAACGACAGATTGGATAATGCCATCAGTTGTGCAGACTGGCACAGCTCAAAACACAGCCTTAGAGAATTTACTCCAGTCATTTATAAATGCACACTACATGTGTAACGTACCTTAGCATTTTTTTTTAGCAAAAAATATTTTCCTTGGTTCTGACAAGCTAAATTTAAAAATATTGCCAAACTTCAAACTCAGTACATACATAAAACATTTTCTTGATAAAGAACACATAGGTGATTATGCAAACCCCTGGTTCTTTATGCTAGCTTCATAGGATACCTGATAAAAGGGCTTTTTTCTTAATTAAATCAGCGAGCACACACTCAAGCGTCCTTACCATAGCAAATCAATTTGCGTATGCATTGAATGAAAGCAAGTTCAATATATAAACACACCACAGAACTGATTTCACATAAGGCGTTATTATAAGCAGTATGAAAAGCGTTTTTAAAAGCACTGTAAGGAACACTTTGACAGTGTGCCTTTAAAGAGGGATATAAAGGAAGGTTGATACCTTCTTCTAATCCATCGATAGATCTGAGAATCACTGTAGTAAAGAGCACAGAACTGACTTTTACTTCAGATGTACCAGTAAGATTAAATTGATCCTTGCTCATCGTACCATACAAAAATCAACAGAAAAACTAAAGAACATGGAAAATCCCTTGGAAACTGCCGAGAAAAAGGTCACAGATACATGTAGTTTGAGGAAGAAATAGAAGCCTTCTCTCCAAATACCTACACCCCCCCCCCTATGTTATGAAAAGTTGCTTATGATTTTAAGAGACAGGGATATGCCAAAGGCATTATGTAGAAAAGAAGTAACAGCTAGTATAGCGGCAGAGCACAGTTTACACAAGTCTGCTAGAACATAAACCTACTACAAAGACAAACCTGATACTCCTTCCAGTAACTTTGACTTTTCCTGCTTTAGAGTATAATGAACCTCAAGTTCGTCCTGTTGAACAGGACCAGCGAATTTACAAACAAAATGCACGCACAAAGAAAAGCTCAGTATTAACCTCCTCACACTTCCTTCTCCATGACCCGACTGCAGCCCCTCGTAACCCAGCTGCCGCCACCAGACCTGCTGCTGCCACTCTGCCTTCTTGGGGAGAGCTCATGAGGGGCAGCTCCAGGCATCAGTTTGCACAGAACTAAACGTTTACATTAGGGATGTAAATATCATCTCCAATAACAACTAATGAAACTGATTCCAGTTTTTAAGCCTTTACATGTACGCTCATCTGCAAAGGAATCCTTTCCACCCTTACACTGCTCCTGAAGGGTTCAAAGAAGTAGGGAAGACCAGCGCTGACGAGCTGCCATTCACCTGGCGCAGAGGTGTAACCGCGTGCTGCTGCTTCCTCACCCCGGCACGGCC
>JMFS01087450.1:0-18295 GCA_000699545.1 Podiceps cristatus
CTAAGAGCTTTAAAGTTTTTCTGAACAACAATAGCAGCACAGTGCAGTTTTTGATGATGTTTTTTTGTCTGCATGTCTCGAAAAGCCTTCTGAATACAAGTTGCTGCTTTCTTTAATGAAGAGTAATGCTGTACTGCAATTTTCTTTAGCTTATTCGCTCTGTATCTCTTCTGTATTAGCTGAGTTGCCCACTGAACTTTTCTGTAATGGCGGTACTCCCTATACATTCGGTAGTTTCTCTGTATTACACATGCTGCCTCGTGTCTTTTCTTCAAGAAGCATCTTGTTTTCATTCCTCTATAGGCAGCCTGAAGAACTAAAACAGAATTGTACTGTTTCAAGTATATGTCTCTCACACGCCTCCCTTCCCTGTAAGCACGATAATGTTGCTGTATGATTACTGAAGCAAGCCTAACAGCTTGATAAGAAATGTAAATTTTACGCATTCTTAACGTTGCTTGAATAACTGTAGCAGCTTGATGCATCCGCTGCATTTTTTTTCTTACCACAAAGCCTCTATAAGCAGACTGTATGATAACAGCAGCATTAAGGAAAGAGAGATATTTTTCACGTTGAATTTTTGCTAGTTTTGTTGCTCTGTATTTTCTCTGAATTACAATAGCAGCCATCTTAATGGAAAGAAAATGTTTTCTTATCAGAAAAGTTCTAAATCTTCTTTGAATAAGCTGAGCTGATTCATTCATAGTTGTTATAAGTCGTCTTGTTTTCATACCACGGAACGCAGCCTGGATACGAAGTATAGCACTTTTCATAATCATATAGTTATGAACTTGTATATCTCTCTCCTTACAAGCACGGAACCACTGCTGAATCCGCCTAGTTGCCAGCAACAATCTTCTGAAATCCCTCTGTTGTTTGTGCATTCGATAATAAGACTGTATTGTTGCAGCTGATTGATGTATAGTTTTTAAGTCTTGTCGGACCTTCATGCCTCTACAGGCAGCCTGAAGGATAATGACAGAACTCTTCAGCTCCAAGTACTTTTTACGTTGTGCTTTGCCTAAACAAAAAGCTCTATATTGTCTCTGAATTATAATTGCTGCCATTCTCATTGCTCGGTATTTTATGTTCATGCGATGCATCTTAAACATGGTTTGGATACAGATAGCGGCTTGATGCATATGGTGAATTCGTCGTCTAACTCTTGCACCTCTATAAATTGCCTGCATTTTGACTGTAGCTTTTTTCAAAGCCAAGTATTTCCGCTTTTGACATTTAGCATGAATAGTTGCACGATAATGTCTTTGAACTACTATAGCTGCAGACCTAAGTCTTTCATAGTCCTTTTTGGCCAGGTAAGATTTGAAGGTAGCTTGTACAGTTGTAGCAGCTTTGTTTAGCTTGCTCAGTTGTTTCCTCACAGTCATCCCACGGTAAGCAGACTGCAAAACTAACACAGCTGCCTTTGTTTCTAGATAAATTGCACGTTGGGTTTTTTTCATACAGTAAGCCCTGAAGTATTTCTGAATCACCAGAGTGGCTTGTTTTAGTTTCTTATATTTTAGTCGATTTACATGCATTCTGTAATAGGACTGAATAACTGTTGCAAGATAATGTTTCCTTTGAATTGTTTTTCTCACAGTTTTCCCCCTCCATATCGCCTGAAGACACACTACAGAGTTACGCAGCTGAACATATTCTTGCCGTTGTTTCTGGCCTGTAACAGTGGCTCTGTAACGCTTTTGGATAGTTAGCACAGCATGGTTCTTAAGTCTGTATTTTTTCAGAGCCATGAATTTTCTGAAGGCAGACTGTATCTTCGTAGCAGCAACACATTGTCTTTGAATCTGCTTTCGTACCTGCCAGCCACGAAAAGCTGCTTGTAAAGAAAGCACTGCCACCTTTGTCATTAAGAAGGTCAGCCTTTGCCTGTTACCAGTCATAGTAGCTCTGTACCACCTCTGAATCACAACGGAGGCCTGAACCATTGCCTTATATTTCATTCTTGCAGCGTGAGCTCTAAAAGCAGTCTGAATTTTAATAGCAGCTCTGCGTTCAAGTTCAAGCATTTTGCGTGCTTTATAACCCCTGTAGGCTGCCTGTAAGCACAAAGCTGCTTTTTCAACTTTCAAGAACTCCTGCCTCTGCTTTTTGTATGCATGATAATGTTTTTGAATGACAACAGCAGCACTATAGATGCTTAAATAACGTTGCCTGTCCCTTCTCATTCTGTAGCGTGCCTGGAGAAGTATTGCAGCCTCCTTCCACCTTTGTATTTGTTTCCTGACAAGATAGCCTCGAACTACAGCTTGAATTCTTATGCAAGCTTGCCTCAACTTCCTGTAGTTTTCTTTAAGTTGAAGAGCATATCTATGAGACCGGTACCTTCGCTGGACATAAAGAGTTGCCTCCCTTAATGCACAATAACGCTTATGTGCTTGTCTCATCTTTACAAAAGCTTGAATCTTCACTGTTGCATCTTTGAAGTTTTTAAACCTCTTCCGGACAATATAAGCACGGTAACTTGACTGAATTTTTATCACAGATGTCAATATGAGAGCCTCTTTCCTCACTTCCCTTCCTCTGTAGGCAGACTGTAAGATAACAGCAGCCAGATGCATCCTCTGGAAAGAACCAGCTGCTTTTTTAGAAGTGACATGTGCTCTATACCAAGTTTGAATTACAGAAGCAGCATCTTTAATTTCTTTGTATCTTTTTGCCTGTTGGTATTTTCTCACATGTGACTGCAATGTAATAACAGATTTTTTTAATCGTAGAAACCTTATTCTCTCTTTTTTCATCCTCCACAGTGACTGAACAACACAAACTGCTTTTGTTTGTCTGTGTAGTTTACGTGCCTTCATGCCTCTAAAAGCAGCTTGGAGAACTATCACTGCTGCACGCTTTTGCAAATAGTACTCTCGTTCAATTTTTCCTAGTTTATAGGCTCTGTAGTAGTGCTGAATTGTCACTATTTTTGCCCTGTGTTCCTGGTAAATCCGCCTAGCCAGCTGACACCTGTACCAAGTCTGAATCTTGATAACACTTTGCTTAATACGTAGATACTGCTTCAGATCTCTGTGCGTCCTATACCAAGACTGTATGATGAGGGCAGCCCTCTTTCTTTTAGCCAGTTTTGAAGATTGCCATTTTCGGAAATAAGTCTGAAGCACTAAAGTTGCTTCAGTTTTCTGCTGAATTTTGTATTGTCTCCATCTTCTGAATGCAGACTGAATAGTAAGTGCTGAAGACCTTAAAATTTCGTATCTTTGCTGATCTTTTTTTGCCAACTTAGATGCACGCAGATGCCTCTGAATTGTAACAGTAGCCCAAACAATTCGTTTATATGCAGCAACAGACTTCACCATCCTTATCCTTGCTTGTACAAAGACAACGTAGTATCTTAGCTGTAAATATCTTTTCCTAGCAGAGTATCTCCTCCAACAAGCCTGCAGGAAAAAGCAGAAAATTTAGTATTTTCATTATGGGATCTCAAGTTAAACCCAAATTTTGAGAACTACCTACTTCAAGATTTCTTTATTGCATAATCAAATATGGAACCACAGCATGGTTCATAAGTCTGAATTTTTTTAGAGCCATGAATTTTCTGAAGGCAGACTGTATCTTAGTAGCAGCAACACATTGTCTTTGAATCTGCTTTTGTACCTTCCAGACGCAAAAAGCTACTTGTAAAGAAAGCACTGTCACCTTTGTCATTAAGAAGGTCAGTCTTTTCCTACTTCATCACTAGGAAGATAAGCCCAGACATCTACATAAAAAGCCCAAAAGCCAAATGCTTGAATCATTACCATTTTAAGCATTTTAAATTCTGGAAAAAAATCTAATTTTGCCTTGGTAACAAAAGATGCCCTTTTAAGCTTTTTGACAAATCAGTGATTCTTTAATCTCCATTGCAAAAAAAAGTCTTAAGAATACAGTATTTAGTTTTGGAGACAGGGAGGAAAGTATCTTGAGTAACTGAATTAACTGCCCAGCTACCAATTGGTAACTACTATCTGCCATTCTGAATGTGCCCACCACAGATGTCGTAACACTAGGAGAGTAATTTTCATTTTTAAAAAAAGCGTCTTCAGTAATGTTCAGCATCTGCAGAGAGGCAAGCCGACACAATCTGATCAGTCCTTACATCACCTGGTTTAAGGCTCAGTGTTTTAATATTAAAGGTATACCAAAATATTCACTAATTGTCAATTTAGTAGCACATTACTATTTCTCTCTGAAGAGAGAAAGTTACCAAAACATCTTAAAAGGGGCGGGGGGAGGGAGGGTGGGGAAGTATTACATTTTCACGAAGACATCAGTTGCTGCAAGCAGCACAAATGACCCTGAGAAAAGCCTTTTTCTTACAGGTTTCAGAGGGTTTCCTTGCTCTGTAATCTCACTTTAGATCATTTTACCTGAATGACTGTGGCAGATTTACTTCTGGCTTCCTCCAGTTTTGTCTTTTTCAGATTTAAAAAAATCATCCTGGCTAAGTATCTCCTCCAGTGCTTCTGGATGAAAACTGCTGCATTCACTTTCTTCAGGACACGTTGACGAGACAAGAAGTTTATTGCAGATTTTTGAATTATCCGAGCAGCTCTGTCTCTTTCCTACAAAGAGTGAGTTTCCATGGAACAGTTGGTTATTTTCATACATCAAAAATTGAATGAAAATTCCAATCCTATCTAAAGCAATCTCATAAAAATTAGGCTTGTTGATGAAAAAACCTACATGAATATAATCTCTGCCCCCTTCTATACCACAGATTCTTAGACTATTTCACTTGAATGCTGTTCTAACATCAAATAACGTGTACCTCATCTAGACACAATGGTGGCATTTATCAACTTTAATGGTGTCATAAAACCATCACAAGATCTGGTATAACGACCAGAAAAGCAAGAAACAAAATATCAGAACTCATGCTACTCAACTCAAAACGCTGGTGAAATTAGTTCCTGAATAAAAATATTAAATCCATGCAGAAGTGTAATTACTCTTTTCATCTTGTAGACATTAATAGGAATTAAAAAATTAACTACTCCCTTTTTAAGGAAGCAGCATGACTCTTTTATATTTATGTATTTTATTTTTCAAAAAACATTGGGAAAAGGGCTTAAGGGGTGACATACTCTAACCAGAACACAAAATAAAGAACAGTGGCCTTTAAACAAACATTATTATTTCAGAATAGTCTTAAATAAAAGTGGTTTTAGCAGATTACACCAAGAAGGCTGTGTATTTTGGTAATAAAAATGGTACTCATTAATTTAAATGCCAATATTATTCTAATAAACCTGTATACTCCAAATAGTGAATTAATATTCTTTATTTAGTATTTCTCAAAGTAGAAACTATGAATATTGCACAGGCAAAGAGTACCTGGGAAAGTTTCAGTTCCTTTTTCAGCCTGTAATTCCTCCAAGCAGACTGAATTAATCTAGCAGCTCGAGTTTCTTGCCGAAGATCTAGGAGCCGTGAACACAGAAATGATACGTAGGTAATAACCACCTATATAAACAGAGAACACAGCAAGTTAAGTGCAGTACTGAAGAGCAGGACACGTTCACAGGAGAGCAGAACATGTTTACATCAACTTTAAGGCATCTTACCTTCTCATCAGGAATTGTATTTGACATGTCCGAGTGCTGAATCATTGCTGGTATTCCACCTAGGTCAGAAACTGCAGCATTGACCAGCTGGAAGTTTTTCCTTTCATTGTCCAAGAGTTCCTTGTATAGGACTGAGGCAGTTACAGCTTTGCAAAGAGAAAATGTTTGTCAAATCAAATTGTGCGTAAAAGAAATAGAATTAACGAGAATTTCTGTGCATCAAATAACTCACTTTGGTCAAACATTCCTTCCATAACATTTAGAGAAGTATCAGACTCTGAAGAGGGTGAGGAGGAAGAGTTTAGTCCCACTGTATGAGTTCTTGAGCATTCTACTGTTTGAGTTGTACGTTGGCACACAGCTTCCAAAGGCATGTAACATGGATGATAATGATGAATCAAATGACATAATACTCTACCATCTGAGAAACACACTGTGAAATTTTCCACCTGTTAAAACACAGTAAGATACAAGTTACTTGAATTTTTGCTACCAGTTAATCGGTATAGACCGCATATAGAATTTGTTAAAAGTGATCAAGTGCAAATTTTTTTTGAAAAAAAAAAAAAACAAAAAACAAAAAACCAAAAAACTAGTGCTTCCTTTGAACATTCATTTACATTGAGATACAGCTGTGAGAAACCAGAAATAAAGATGTGTGAATCAATGTAGAGTGAATCTCCAAGGGAAACATTTAAGAAACCAAAAAGAAAGTAATCTTTCTACAGAAGGATCCCCAAGAAACTTCTATAGACACCTTACACTAGGAATTCAGTACAGAAATAAGACTGATGCAAGTTCAGATCTTGAGTGCTCTATCTTGCCCTTCAGAAAAACGAGCAGATGTAACTATATTCTGACCAGAGGCAAGTCTCTGAACAGGGCTTCTCTTCTTGGAAGGATCAAACATGTTCCTTCTAAACAAACGTCTCTGAGGAGAGGAATCCTCCTTACCCCAAATGTTAGTTTAATTCTCACAGTTTCTATAAATGGTGAAAATTTTATGCACAAATACTTTTACGATGAATGCTCATTTAAAAAAAAAAAAACCTCACACAACCCCATATTTTAGCAAAAATGTTATATTTTTAAAAGGCATTTTTATGAATAAGACTAAGTGGAAAGGGAGATCCTTTGTTCAAAAGGAGAGCTGCAACTAAACACACAGAAAGTTATTTCAAACCAGATTAAACAAAATCCAGAAGGATATTTAAAACTAATTACCGCTGACTGCTACTACATATTTGACAGTTTGAAGAATTGGTGCTCTATATAGAATAAGCATTCTTATGACAGCAAAGGATGTATTTGCTGAAATGTACACAAAACTACTTACCTTGATATTGTAAAATCCACAAACAGCATTAACCCATGCCATCAGCAGCTTCACATTTTCACTGTAACATTGAGGTGAGGAGATACTACTATTATCTTCTTGTTCTCTACAACAATTTGGAAGAGCTTTGAGAGCACCTAATCGTGTTTTTCTTTTGTGTTCATTCTTTAAAAACTCAATTTCTTCTTTTAACTGTTCCACATTAAGAAAAACATCCACCTATTAGGAAGACAAAAAAAAAAAAAAAAAAAAAGATTTTATGTCACCGACAGCCTGCCCACACTCCCACTGTTCTATGTAAAACAGTTACTTCGTTAGTTAATAATTGGGGAAAACAGAGAAATCCACTGAAACAGTCTGTGTAATTTCACCATGCTTTCAGAGGAATCAACAATTCCAGACTCTCACCTGCATTTTACCACCCTCCTTGTTTAAAGGTTTCTGAGAAGACTTGAGCTGGTGGTGTGATAAGATTTGGAGAATAAGTATCATATCCACAGGGCTTGGATAAAACCACTGCTCACTGAAATTACTTCTTTAATCAAAAGCAATGCAGCTGTGCCATGTGCATCAGGAGAATTGGAGGAAGGTAACTACTCAATACTATAACAGTAGTTAAGAAAGAAAATATTTACATTTGATTTTATTATGTTGTCTGGGTCTCTGGTAGTTCTGTGGCTATAGTCTTTGAGCTTCTTGATATAGACATAGTTAATTGCACTTATATTCCCGACTACTTAGTGATGAAATTCCACCTCAACTTTTATCTCATTTTACCTTTCATACTTTAAGTTCCTTCCAACTGGATCTGTCAACTGGATACTTATTTTCAAAAAACTATCCGACTCAACTCTTAATACTGTTTTAAGAAAACTGTTTTTGCTTTCTCTACTGACTTTTTCCAGTGGCTTTGAAATCCATTGCAGTAATGACTAAGAAATCTTCATTGTTATTTCAATAATGTTTCTTCAAATCGACTGTTTTCAGACAAATGGAAAAAGTAGAAGAGCTATAGCTTCAGAGTGTACTCTGTAATTGTCTCTCACTGTAACCCCAAAACATCCTTTTCAGTTAGTAAGTTTACCAGCATTTTGAGATCAACATTATTTTACTTTTAATTACCAATTCTGTTGGCATACAGTATAAACTCAAAAGTTAAGGTTTTTTCCAAAAACTTGTATGAATGTGTATAAGAAAAAGCACAGTTAAAATGTTATCTAAACTGTAGGAACAGTTAGCAGATTTAGGTAAAGTTTGCATGACACTTTGAACACACACAGCCCATTTCACAGTCTAAAATTTGATTAGTAGAGGCTTTCATGGACAACAAATATTCCTGAAAGACTAGAGTTTTCGTTATGGCTCATTTATATCTAGTAACAAACAAAATACAGAATTAAATAGTACCTGGAAGGCAAACACAATTTTCCACAGGAGTGCTAACGTCCGTTCTCTGTGTCTATCTACAATATCCCTGGAGTCAATTGAAGCCCCTATCAAATGAAAGGAATTAAAGGAATTAAAATGAAGCAATTAAGGAATTAAAAGCATGCACTAGCTCTCCAACGTATTTAGAATAACCCTGACTTCTAGGCCTTACCACTTTCATCTTTCAAGTGAATTCCTCGCTCTTTAAGGACATTAAGAACAATGTCAACATTATGCATCTTCTGTAGACGACTTATTGCAGGAACTCTCAGCTGTTTTGAAAGATTCCAGTTTTTCGTGAGAAGTTCCATTGTTCTCCTAACAAAGGCAATTTCACAGTTTAATGCCTTAGTTGAGCTCATATTAAATATTATATAAAAGAAAACAGATACTTCAAAATAACTCTATATCAACGCACACAAGACGAACGCCGCATTGTAAGTCCACAGCCAGATTTGTTACAGCAAAATCAAATTCATCAAGTGGAGTCTGAATATGACTGACAGGTAGTCCTAAGAAACCAAGATGCCGGGAAAGGTCACCTTCACCACTCAGGAAGTCCCGAGAAAATGCAAGCAGAAGGTCTTTGCTAGCCTAAAAGAAAGAGGAGAAAAACAACAACAAAGATAATCTTAACACTGCAATATTTCTCAAGCAAAATATAATTTTCATCCCTTGTCCCACAAATTGTATTCCATACTTCCTTACCTAATACTTAAAATAATACTTTTTTTTAAAAAAAAATATTTTTAGCTACTTCACACAGCTTTAATTTTCATTGTACCTGGCTACCACATCACTGAAAGCATCACCAAATTCAGGAATACTTTTTTCTCAGTCTCTCTCTCTCTCATAGTACAAACCCAAGAAAAATAATTTTATTTGAGCATATTTGTTAATCAAAACCTTTGTATGACAGATGTCGCATAGTCTTTCTTACTATAGCAAATATCAGAAAAAAAAAAATAAAATAATAATAAAAAAAAAACACAACAAAAACAAACCAGAAAAGCCCATCGGACTGACTTGCAGTTTAAGATCAGCTGCAGTATGCTAGAGTGATATTTAAAAATAATGCAGAAGCTTAGCTTTGGAGAGTGAAGCCAGATAACACAAGATAATGGAGTCCTTCCTACAAGGACTAACACCTCAATTTTCTCGGGAATTCCTTCCCATGACCACGAGTTGAGCATGTTCATGGCAAAAGGCTGAACAGCCAACACTTGTTAAAGAAAAGTATGTAGTCAGATTAAAAAAAAAAAAAAAAAATCTACATTGAGTCTTAGGACAATATTGGAGGAAGACATCCAGTCACAGCTCTCCTACCTTGAACTCAGCATCCTTACAAAAGAGGCAAGGGTCATGGTCAATCATTCTGGACCGTTTGGCATAGTCCAGAAAGCAAACTAACAGCAGCATTTTTTTCAGTGTGAATTTTGACAGAGCTTCTTCATGACCTAAAAAGATAGAACCCACTAAGTGATAGTTCAAAAATTAAGTGCTAAAAATAACCTATTTTTTGGAAGTAGTAGTTACCTTCTCGGTAAAGGTGAGGCACACTGGGATGTCTGTATTCAGCTGCAATGTCAGGGTTCCAAAGCAAGCGATTAAGGATAAATATTGCTAAACCCATGACATCACTATTACTCTCCAAAGCTATCAGTTCTCCATAAACAGTCTAATATGAAAGGATGGGAAAAAAGCAGAATTATTACAAATTAACTTAAATAGTATCAGGGGTTTTTAATAACATACATTACTGAAATTCTGAAGATGTAAATGATAATTAGTCTCTAAAAACCAATCAGTTTTTTCAAATCAGCCACTGAAGAATAAAACCAATGGAAATCTCAGAAAATCCAATCTCATTTCAAAACATGTACAACCACCTGCATCTGAGGAACTAATCAGGAACTGCCTTAAGACAATGGCATTTTTCTGCAATTTAATAAAGAGTGAAACTGACAGGAAAATTCTTTTGTGTTATTGGTCAGGGAGTTAAGTTCCACTTTTCTTATTTTCCTTTTCTATTAAAAAGCACTTTTTTAAAGCAAGTCTGTTATAATAAAATAAATGTACACATGCTATAACTGAATTGAATCTACCTGAATTAGTAAAACAGAAAATACAAAGAAACCCAAAACATCTCCTACTAAAAAAAATTGCTACATGTCCCTTAAACTTTGATTATAGATCCTAAATTCTGTACTTACCTCCAGACCTATACGCAGCCACAAAGGGTTGTAAGATAAAAGCCAGTTAAGGACTTTCTGCCTCTCTCCTGCAAGAGAACGTCTTGTAATATTACATCCAGCACACACTTCATATTACAGCAAAAATTTCTATCAACCAATTTTAGATTAAATCAATTTTGTTTGTCAATAATCCTTTTTCCACTTACAAAAAAAGAGAGGATGCATTCTTACCTACATCTTTCCAGAGGTGTCTGTCTCTGCGAACTAGCAAACGTCTAGTTTCAATCTCAACTTCCAGTTTCTTAATAGCTTTAACCATTGTTTCAGATGTAAACAAACGGCAAGCATCACGTCGTAACTTATTCAGCTTACGATGAGCCGTATAAGCTTTTAGAGATGCTTCATCTTTTGTTGGTGCTTTAGGAACACTAGTTTTACGATGGTTCTCTTCTCCCAAAATAAGAGCAGCTGCATTTACTGTTTAAACACACACAAAAAGTATGCTTTTACATCTCAAATAAAGGTAGCTTTGCCCACCTTATTTATTTTTTTTTGTCTCTAATTTCACATTTTGTTATTTTCCTTCTGACTAATGACTTTATCTCTCAGGAAGCTTATCAGATGTTGCACTAAACATATATTGTCAAGTACATGTCTATTACTCAAATAGTTAACGTAACAACGCTTATTTCATAAGCAAGCAGCATTAGGAATTAAGTTTTAAGATCAATTGTACCATCTTCAATTGTTTAGACTGAAGCTAAAGACGGAGGAAAAAGTGTGTTACCATCATTTTAGTAAAGTGACAGCTATAGTATTTTTAGCAAGTAGGCTTCCCCACTCAACACCCACTGAGGAGTGCTGCAGCCACCCATTCCAGAGCACACTCCCCATTCAGGTGTGTGGTCTACTGTGCTTTGTGTGAGTAAGAGTGCCACCCACACTTATCACAAGGGGAAAATATGACTGAAAAAGGTTAGACAGTTATAAAATTCTTCTGAAATGGACAGCACCATCTCCAATGTAAAAACTGCTTTTACTTTAGCATATTCCATATTCTTCTTGTATAACTGCCATTGAAACACATTACCAAATATTTGGTTTACAATTATCACAGTATTAAGTCAAAGGCTGAAAAGGGAAACACAGATGATACATAAAAATCAAAACCCAAAAATCTACTCTTACCTAAGAGCTTAATGTTATGCAAAATAAAGTGACACTGGAACTAGTGTTAAGCTAGTACTATAAATAAAGTACATTATATAATGTTTAAAAACATTGAAAGACAAAGTGAAAATTCTTGTACTCTTACTTTGTGAGGTGTTTGTTTTGACACTGAAGTCATCAGGGGTAAGTACAAAATTTAACCACCAGGTGAAACCTCGCTGCTGCTTCTCCTTCCAACGCTCATCATAAAACATGTTTTTAGCAGCAAAAGGCATTGGGTGCCTAGGGATGACTAAAAAAAAAAAAAAAAATAAATAAAAAGGTTAAGTCTCTGCAATTCTTGAAATGTTTGATAACGAATATACGTTTCATTGTGGAAAGGATTAACATTTCACACTCCATTTAGCACTACAGCAGAAAAAAGCAGATTGTTAGAATCTTCAGTGACTTGCAGATCAGCGACAACACATGGATTAAGTTATTAAACCACTAGAACAAAGACAAGATTTCTAGAACGCAGGCCATTTGCAATGCACAGCCTGGGGCAAAACCAAGTTGAGTTGCATTACATCCAGGAACAGCTGTTTTATAGATTCATTTTTCTTATCGATTTAGTATTATTACCTCTGTAAAATTAGTATCTTCTTAGGCATTCTGCTGTTGTATTAAAACATTATTAGGTATGATATATAATGTTATAGATATTATATAGATTATAACATTATAGATATGATATTCCACTGACAACCATCAGTCAGCTGGGAACATACCTGTAATGTAGCTTTCACACTTACAGGCAAAACTGAGGCAAGTAACATCTACCTTCAGCTGACCATGTGTTGCAACTAATTTTCTTGAGTAGTCAAAATGGAACATGAAAGATTACATATATTTTTGTACTAGATATTGATTTACTGTAGGTACTATCTTCTACATCATCTCAAACCTAATCAATTCAGTCTTACTGAGCACTAGCAGTAGAGCAATTGTGACATTTAGTTCAGTGTACACTGTTTTACTAAATACAAGAAGTCTGCCTACCCGTTTTCACTGGTTTCACAAATGTCAGGCGAGACTGGGCCAGTCCTGGGATGGGTTTACTAATTCTGTTGCTAGTTTTAGATGCTTTCCAAAGTGAAGAACCTACAAGCATTAACACAAAAATATAAACAATGAACAGGTCGGTGAAAGTTACTGTATTAAGGTTCATATCACTTATAAAGCGTGGAACTAGAGTAATTCCCATGAACCCATACAAAATACCAACAATCTCCTGTTCATGGAAAATGTTAAGCAAACCACTTTGACTATAGTTAGAAGGGAAAAATAGTTAAGAGTAAATAAGCTCTACTGTATTTCACAGTTCTTCCATATACACTAAAGAAATGTAAAGCTTGCAATTCATTACCGTATGGCTAGAAACACAAAGCTAATTGGCAAAAAGTATTCATTAGAACATGTGAAAGTGTGTATTCTATAAACATCTGGGGTAAGAGGTGTGACTTTTTAGGGCTTGACTGACCTCTTCCCAGCATTAGATTGCATTCTACATTGATACTCATTTCAAAGCAGCCTGATCTGTGTTGGTTTAGGCATCAAGGCACTGGCTAATAAGTATTATCCACTACACAGTGGTAGAAGGACTGAACTCTCAACATGTAAAAATACACACTTTTAGCACAATCACTTTGTTACATTGACACCAAATGAAAGATTAAAAAGGTATGATATTGCAGCTGGACTATAGCTGCTGCCTGACACCCCCTGACAAGATGGTACCTCAGAAAGAAAAAAAGAGAGAGCATAATTGATAGAACGAGAGGAAACGGCCTCAAGCTGCGACAGGGAGGTTTAGGTTAGATATTGGGAAAAACTTCTTCACAAAAAGGGTGGTCAGGCATTGGAACAGGCTGCCCAGGGAAGTGGCTGAGTCTCCATCCCTGAAGGTATTTAAAGACCAGATAGATGCGGTGCTTGAGGGCATGGGATAGATGGACTTGGTAGTGATGGGTTAACGGTTGGACTCGATGGTCGTAAGGGTCTTTTCCAACCTTGACAATTCTATGATTCTAAATTACAGGCTGCACTCTCCTGCTTAGCTGAAGTAGTGGTTTTCCTAGAACATATATTTCTAAAGTAGTGAAGAAGTCATTCCAATCTCTCATGCACTTCAAATAAATTTTAAATACATTCTTGTAATTTTTAATAGTTGGATCTCAAATGGATTAAATTAATGATGAGCATTTCAAAGTTCACTTTTAGTAGTGACATATGATTTTTTTTGTGAAGCCTGTGCAATCAAAAGAATAACAGGTTATACTTAAGGAAAAGTTGTGAAGAAGTATGTATCTTAAAGGTGTCATTATTTTTGTATTTCACAACTAGGATTAAAAGACACTAAAGTGATTTTGGGCTCACAGAATACTTTCTTCTCCAGCCCATCTATCCTTACCCTAAGGGATGAAGAGAAATAACCTGGTAGATAACACAGCTTTTCCTGTTGCACACTAACACTGTTCGGGGGTCATGTTTTTATACAGGCTACCTCAAAAAGCCTGAAATCAAAGTGTATTACTAAAAGCCCAAAATCATACTTAGATCACAGAACAGATCATCTGAACTGAAGAAAGCAGCATATGTTATTTTGATCTGAAAGCCAGGATAATTTTTTCCTGTTAGTTAAATTGCAGGGATGACATGAATATTCTGCAAACTAAATTCTTTCAGTTACAGACCCTCATTATTTTTGTATTCCAGAGCACATTCGGGAATGGAACATTTAGAAAACCCAAAATACATTGAAATACTAGAAAACAACTACTTCTGATCTTCAAGCAACAAGGTATCGGCAAACTAAAGGCAGAAAATCTACACAAGGCTGACAATAAGCTAATTACAGACAGTAAAAAGCGGGCAGAGTGAATGAGACTTGGGAACTACATATTTGAAAACGTGACAACAGCAATGAAGTCAAACATTCACAACGGTAAGCATGACAGAAATCTCGTGCAGTAAGTTTCTAGTAATTTTGAGTTACGTAACAAGGGCTCCGCCCAAGAAGTGTCAGGTACTTTTGCTGTTATTGTCACTAACAAGGTTTACCAATGGAAATTTGAAATCAATTACATAATCAAAACTCAGACCAGGTTTACTAATATTTAAAATGCAGAGAATATCTAATTGCAAAGGCCCGCATTTCAGAGAGATGAAGTATTCCTGACTGTTGCTAGACAGTTCAGTTTGCTATACGAATTTCATAATCAAAGGCATCTTTCAGAAAGTGGTAAATGAAAGAAAGACTGCTCACCAGCTTTCTTCCTCTGCCCTACTGTCTCTCGGTTTACGGGTTTGAATGCTGATGGCTTCACAGTAGTATGCATTTTATTGTCTACGCTAGATGTAAGAGTTCTTTTTCTTTCCACTTCTTCCACATACACTGAAGCTGTAACTCGACTTTCTATATGTAGTTCACTTTTCCTCTTACGACACAAACTAGTTGATCCAGTAGGAGACGAATTTACTTTGTCATTGTGACACTTATTTTCAGCCGAAATGGGACCTATAACTGGAAGGTGTTTAGAAGTTTCTGCTTTTGTATGCACAGGCACCACATTAGCACATTCCATAATTGCTTTACTAAGGCATTTTTTAGATTTTGGCTGGAGGGTTTCCATTCTTTTTTCTTCAGTAGCATCAGGCTTATTTTTTATGACAGTGGCAGAAAGAACTGGACGCTTTTTTGGTTGCTCTCTCAAAGAAGAGCTGTGAGTCTGAAGTTTCTCTGTGGAAGAAAAACTGGGGTGATTTTCTTTGGGTTTGTCATAATGAAGCACCTGTGATTCTACATTATGCATCTCAATGACTCCATTTAATTTGTGGTCTATGAGAACATCTGTTTTTGTCTCTACATCTCTATTCCATTTTGAGGGTAAGAATTTCTTTACAACGTAAGTCTCTGTATCAGACGATATTAAAGCCACCTCAAGTTTAGGAGTCTTTGATTGCTTATCTGACAAGCTGTCTTTCACAAATTGATCAGGTGACAGAATTGGAACAGGCTGCTCTATCATATCTACATCCACTTGGTAACTGTCATTTACAAAAGACTCTGGGCTTAAAATTCTCCTTGTACTTAAAACAGGCACAGATACTGAGTGTTCTGGAGTGCAAACTGGTGAGAGTGTACAATTAAGAATTACTTCATTGTTCGAAACTGGCAGTTGTACTAATCCAGCAGAACTATATGCACTTTCAGATTTTAATTCATTGTGCTCATTAAAAAATTTCTTGACATTACAGCTGTCTATTTCAGGCAATAACCCCTCATTTACAGCAGAAGCAATATCTGAGAATGTAGTAGATCTTCTCATTGCAAGTGGTGTGCAAACTGTATTACGATGTTCCTCTAGCACTGGTGCAATAGGAGATACAGGCAATTTATTTTCTGAGCCAACAAGAGAGTCATTTCCTGGGGATACATTATTCTGCATTGTGTTCTGATTTTCACATGGCTGAAGTGGGCTTCTAAGTCTATCCACCTTCTGGGAAACTTGAAAGGTTTTATTAACATTTTTAACTTTTAAAGAACTTTTTTTAACTTTCATTGAAGCAGACGTTTCTAAAGAGTTTTTCTTCCTTATAGTATCCCAAAGGCTCTTCTGAAAAAAGAACCATAAATAAAAGTTAGTATGCAGACTTTCTAAATACTTTCATGTGTAAAAGTGAACATTACTAGTGTTTTCATTCAAAGTCTAAAAATACTATTAAAAAACTCCACCTAGTCCAAAATTCACCATAAATTACTTCCAGGCTTGAAAACACCTTTTCCAGTCATATTTTAGTTTTATTCTCTAAGCTGAATTGCACCAATATCTACTTTCCAAACCAGCTGGAAAAAAAAAAAAAAATGAAGGCAATGAGTATTCCCACAGACAGGATCATTTATCATTTTTTAATTCTCCCTTACTGAATTTTCTACTAACAAAAACAGTATCTGTGTCGCCTATGCCAAAGTAACAGAAGTAAGACACATAATAAACACACACTCACCTTTTTCTTCAACCTATGCCAAAGTAACAGAAGTAAGACATAATAAACACACACTCACCTTTTTCTTCACAGGCTGCTCAGCAACACCCAGGAGTACAGCTTGATGCTTTACAATGCCATTAACAACAAAAATTACCAGTTCTCTGACTTTTCCTTCTTCTAATGGTGTCCATGTTATGGAAACGAAGATCCTTTGTCTTGACTATTAGAGAAAAAGCAATATTTAATATCCAGCAATTAGGTACACTTAGTAACTTCGAAGATAAAGAAACCAAATCACATGAGAAGCAGTGTACAGAAGTAGAAGTGTACATACATCCTGACAACATGAAATGGTAACCAACTGTTAAGTGATTAAAAGTCGTTTTTCCCCCCTGACATGTAAATTTAAGCAACCTCTATCAAAAATGTTGTCTTACTGAAAGGGCATATACCTCTTTATGAAACTGCAATGGAAAGCAAGCAAGAACACATAGAAAGGACAATATTTGAGTACAGGTAAGTAGAAGAAATTATGTAATTTTTTGCATATATTAACCAAGTAAGTCCTCTAAAGTAATTTTGAAAGAGTTAATACTAACAGAGAAAGCAATAGTTATACCTCAGACAAAATCAAAAAGAGTGAAAACGACCAATCTTTTAAGCATTTGAATTAGGAGTTCCACCTCCTCGTGCAGATGCACTTAATGAATTAGTTTCTGTGTTTTCATTATGCGCTTATACAGTAAAGCTGGTCAACAACAGTTAGTATTCATCAATTACTATAGGAAGTTGCTATTCAAATACTTCACAGCGAGAGTCCAGCCTGTTTTTATAAGCACGTTGTTGCAAGAGGTCTCCAGAGAGTTGCCTCCTCTCTCACAAAGCCTCCCCAGAGCCTAAATGACCACAGGTACATATTTGTCTGACTGTCAATTTAAGAATCAGCTCTGATTAGATTAACCATAGTTTATATTTCCTTGTGAATCCTAAATGTTTACTCCCAGATTGTCCGCTTTACTCTCCATTGTCTTACTAATTAACATGCAGAACAGTGAATCAGTGTCCTCTTCACAACAAGCTCCCTCAGCCTTTTTCCTAAACCACACTGATGTCCTCCAACTTTTTGAGAGGTCACTTCTTAAATACCTTATTCTGCTGTCCCTGTCTTTAAAACCGCATCCCTAGAGAACAATTAATTATCATTTCGCACCTTACTGCTAAGAAAACCTCTCTGTTGAGCCAGGATTTACGGCCTTCGTAGCCTGTGACAGCCCCCCAGGCTCGAAACCCCCGAGAGGTCTAACCCCATCTGGAGCACCCAAAAGCTCCGGTTCTCCCCCTTCAACGCAGACAGGCGCAGAGCACCCACAAACACGCCCACAGCGGGGGTGCGGCTTTCGGGGTACCGGTTACCCCAAGCCGTAGTACTACGCGGCCAGGTGACGCGGGACTTTTCCCAGGGGAGGGTTACACTGCAAACCGGCAACACTCCTCACACCGGCGGAAGGGCCTTCTCTGCCAGCGAAGAGCGAGCGACTCGGGCGGGGAGCTGCCCGCCC
>JMFS01087451.1:0-13355 GCA_000699545.1 Podiceps cristatus
ACTTCATAAGGTTCATACAGGCCCACCTCTCCAGCCTTTCAGGTGGGATTGACACCCACCTGGCTACAAACTCCTTCCAGGTATTTGTAGAGAGCAATAAGGTCTCCCCTCTGCCTCCTTTTCTCCAGGCTAAACAACCCCAGTTCCCTCAGCTTCTCCTCGCAGGACTTGTGGTCTAGATACAAACAGAACTTTAGTGCTTTGTGCAGTTGGACCCTGATTCCTATTTGAGGCCTGTTTGCCCTCCAGTACTACCCTTATAACAAAACCAGTAGTAAATACATGCAAAAATAAAACACAATGTCCTTTATTTGCTTTAATTGTATCCTTGGGGATACTTTGTACCATATGTTTTTGTAATTTAAAGAAAAATTGAACTATTTAAACCAGCAAACAACAGCTTTATACATCAGTATCCATAGAGATACAGATTATGACAACAGTTTCTTGTGGCTGCCATTGCGCATTTCTGCAGTTACCCAAATCCAGTTTAAAGCAGCTGTGATTCATATGAATCAAGTTATATATAGCCTATTGGTTGTTTCTAAGGTCATTCTAAGAGCAATTAAAATCAGTAATATGGTCTCTAAGCCACATATGTCCCTTTAGTCAGTGAACCATAATTCTGGAACCTAATCACCCAGTAAGTTATTAAATGATCATCTCTATTATTTGAAATACAGGTGCGGATGCAGTTGAAGTTACTTTTACTGCACATGAGAAAACTTCCCAAAGATTATGAACATCGTGAACACCCTTACTCCATGCTTTTGTTCAATGTTGTTCTTATATCTGTCTGAGTTGGTGTGTCAGGCTTGTAAAAAGGCACCTGTATAAGGAAACAGTAATAATAAAAAGAAAGGAAAAGTAATTTGGCCCTTTTATGTAGTTTTGGTCTCAAAAATATCACAGACATTGAGATGAGAAAGCCAATATTAGTCAAACAGTTCATCTTATACCTTAGAACATGTATATATTTTCTAGAGTATGCTTCCTGTCTCTTCTGAAAAGTTTCGTGCAATTCATTTTCAGTAGTGGTAATTTAATATTCTTTAGAACAGTAGTTCTCTGAAGCTAAGGACATCAGGCTGTCATTTTGAGGTACACATAAGGCATGTGTGTGGGAAACTACACCATGGAAGATTCAAACAACATCATTTAGAAGTCAAGAACAGAATTTCTATAGGAGTCCAGGTGTGTTGTGTTTATCAGCTGGTTGAGATGTCTATGCTTTGCAGGCTTAACCCAATAACATGCATCATTCTTTTTCCTTCTGTTCTTCCCTTTCACCTGTGCTTTATGCTTTATAGTAACATTTCACCTTGAAAAGAAGAGGTGCCAGCTTCCTTATGCTTAAAATTCTAATGAAAGAAACTATGTGTATATTTTCTATTATCTGGTAAAATACATCTTCCAGATTACAGTCAGACTTTGAAAATTGGAGGCCTCAATCTGGGTTTCTGGGTGTTCCTTATTTTCCAGGGTACCAACTTCTGGTTTTTCATCTTGACTTCCATTACATAGTAATCTGTCCTTTCCATCACAACTTTGGTAAAGCACATCTATGAACGTTTCTTTGTATGGACATAAGAATCCTAGTTTTAACAAGTCAATATTCTTTTCAAAACTACTGTATTGAATGTTTGCATGATTTATTCTATGGCTCCAGTAAATCCTTGTTCATGGGTTATTGCTCCAGTGCTTGGAGACTAGTTGAAATTCAAGTGATACAACGTACCCAGGAAAAAAGTCTGAAGGTTACAGTTGGTTTTGCTTGTTTGTTTGTTTTCTTAAATCAAAATTGTGTTTCAAGAATTTGCTATAAGAAGATTTCAAGCATTTCCTACACACAGTTTAAAAAATAATGGATTCCGTTTAGTATGTTTGCTTTATTACAAATAAATTTTTTTTTTCTTCTTCCCTTGAATTTAGATGTACTTAGATACAGAGTTTGGGTTAGTGTTTGTCTCTAAGTTGCAGAGGTATGTAAATACATTTTTACTGCTTTTATTTCAGGCCGATCAGCTAATGTTTGCTCTACATTTTGTACGAGGAATGCACCCTGAACTTTTTCAAGAGAATGTAAGTGCTAGAGAAGAAAATTCCCAAGTAATTTACTTAAGCTTAATTTGAAGAGTACATGAGTAGATAAAAAGTTTTCATCAGTAAGTGTAGGACTCGAGATTTTAGGTTTATAGGCTACTATTTTTCTATAGTTACTTTTGGATATCAACACTATATTTATTATGTTCAAAGTGAAGATTACCAAGAGAAAGGTAGGTCAACAGTTGCATTTTAAATAGGGGTCCAAAAAAAGATGTTTGTGGAGGGCTCTTGCAGGTTTTTGCAGGCACTGTATCGGTGTTTCCTGCCACTGTGTGGCTAGACATTAATTCATCCTTCCAGTTAAATACAGACATCCCTTTATAGGTTAAGTGATGCATACACATCTGTTTCACTGTGACCAGGAGTTGCTTGTGCATCATGCCTTGGTATTGAAATGCAGAAAAAAAGTGCAAGACCTAGAGAGAAATGAAGTAAAAGTCCGATTCTGCAACCTGCAGTTGAAGACACTTAAAGTGAAGAGTGTTCCTGGAAGGTGAAGTAATGAAGTTATCTTTTGTGCATTTCAGCCATTGGTTCTTCAGTGTCTAAGAAATCCCTGAAGCAGTGATCATGAATGTCCTCATTTTCAACAGTGTCTTCAAGAGTGCACTGTGCACAGTCTGACCTTCTTGTATGTTGTTCTTTGGCCACATAAGTATCATACTCTTTGTGCCATAGTGGCCCATCTTTGAGAGGAATAATGGGCTTTTCCTGGAATGGTTTATATTTTTGATAGCATAGTGGGATGCAGCTGATACAGGTTCAAACCACATTTAATAAAAGTATCTGTCCATTCAGTTTTCAGGCAAGTGCTGCGTTATTAGCATATTCATAAAAAATTGAGAGATGTCACATGACATGTTTGAGAGTGTTCTGAATGAGGCCTAATCTGAAAATGCCTAGTTTATGGGGAAATTACCTTTTGATCAGAGGTTACCCTGTTCCAAACGAAATTGCAGCAGAGCTTATGTAAACCTAATTTCAATAAGGCAGCACGTATCTCAGTATTATCATGTTCTTCTCTTTGGATGTTAGATATTGCTTTTGCCTAAAGCTGAGGTTCATAGTGAACTTACATGTTTTTGGTAAAATGGTACTTCCACTGGTGATTGAATTGATAACTAAGATTTAAACACCTGTTAAAATTCATCTGAGAAAGTTATCCTAGACTCTTTTTGGGAAATGGGAAGAAAAAAGACCTGTTACAGAAGCAATTAGTTTTATCATAAATGAAATTTGTAAAACAGGTCAGATGGATTACTTCTGCCTTTACAGGCAGACTTGACTAGCTGGCTGAGATGTAGATGCCAAAGTTATAGTTGTCTATAGTGTAGAGAAATTAATCCTACAATATCTGCCTGCAGCAGAACAATATGCACAATTGACACCACACAATTGCTTAAACATGGCTGATTAGTGTGAGTCAAGACATATTTAATTATCTAAAAAAGCTACATGGAATGGAGAGACAAAGCTATGGCTTTTTGTACTAGAAGCTGGAGACCAGGAGGAGTGTGAAATGGTAGTGAACATCAATTTGCTAGAGGAGAGCCCATTACAGGGTAAAAGGTAAAAATAAGATAATATGTTTGAAGGAAGTAATGGAACTTGATTCTATGAAGGATGTGGGTTTAAGGTACAGGGTTTAAGAAAGGTTGGTTTAAATTTTTTGATGTTGTGAATGCAATGTAGTTTTATTGCAGACATGGATTGACCAAGTGAAATCCCACAGTCTTTCATCAGTGAAGCTGCCTGATAAAAATAACTCAAATAAATCGTGTTGGTAGAGGCATACCCTGGCTACTCCTCATTAGTAGAACTTCCCTAATACATATTTATTATTTCTTTTCAGCTTCTGAAAATATCTTGCTTTATTTTTCTAGTCCTTGAGTTTATAAAGTCACAAAGCCAGCAACTCTCAAATAGTTTTCTGACTAAATTAAAGCCTGGCCACCTAGGCTTCTTAAGTACTTGTAAGTACTGCTTTACGTGTTGGTTGCTATTGTTTAGTGTGCATTTCCATCAGCTATTAAAGCTCTTAACCAGCTTAATCTAGGTTACATATAATGCACATTCCTGCAGTATTTGAGTACTCAAGAATTAAAACAAGCAAATAATATCAATATTTCTCTTACTTCTCTGAAAGGTAGAAGTTATTTTAATTAAATTGTTAAGAAATAAGTGCTTGTGCAAAATATTTATTGAGGAAAATGAAGCTGAAGTGGTTATTCTTTTAAAATAATTTCTTTTAAAGCTTTTAAAATGATGAGGCCAGAAGTCACTTATTATGCTGCTAGAGAATTTAGTATTCTCAGTTCCTATCTCAAAAGAGTTCAGCCTTCTGCACTTATAAATTTTTTGCATACTGATGAGAAATTTTATAGTACAACTTCAACATTATGTGATAGAATGCCTTGGCTCTTAGTAGAGACATTCTCTTCCTGAATCAATATGTATAGATTTTTCAGGGATAGTTTTACAATTCTCTACATACTATACTTCTGCTTTTCTTCATAAAAATATTATATGATTTCTGGTTTTAGAGCTAGGGAGCCTTCATATATTTTTCTGTGCATGAACAACTAGATTGTTGGATGCAAAAAGCTATGCTGTGGTCTGCATCAGAGTGGTACTAGTCGATTGACCTTTTCATTTGGAATGTTACTATTTTCTTGAACAATGAAAAAAAAATTCTTTATCATAGAATTATAGATACCAATTATGTAAAATTTCAATACTCTGAAGGTTTTTTAGTATATTTCTTACCCCCTCCAAATATAGGATTATGTCATTTCTAGTATGTTTTTAAACAATCATCTGATCTGTCTTGAAATGATTAACAGCTGTCTTACTGGACATGTATACCAAGTATAAAATTCAATTTACATTTCCCTTTTCCTAATGTAACCAAAGTAGTCATATTAGTACACTAAGTATTCCTCTTGTTCTAATAGCTGTCTATGGTTAGTTGATCTGGGTGGGAGCTGTGGGTGCTGAGAAGGGATAGGGCTTGTGAAGCGCTGCAGTCATTAGCTTGGATTCTGCAAAAGGAATTAAATACTGGTGGTATTACCTGGAGTTTTAAAAATGTCTTATAGCTCTTTCAGAATCTAGGCTTTGTTTATCTTCCTGTTTTGTCTACATGCTACTACACATTAATCGTTATTCTTAAAGATGTCTTGTGACTTATCTGAGTTCTTTATTTATTACCCTTAGGAATGGGAGACTTTTACAGGTGTGATCATTGGAGATACCATAAGAAAATCAGTAAGCTACATTTATTTGTGTATTTTGAAATTAGGAACATTTACTTAAATCTCTAAATGTGAAGGTTGTATTCTTACTATATTGTTTGATTAATTGTATTCATACATGAAAGGAACAGAAAACTTCTCACATAGAAATATAAATATTGTAAAACTTTTTGAACATGGCAACTCATTTTCTAATTTGCATAACATTTTGCCTTTATTGCACTTCTTTTTTTTTTTTTTTTTTCTTTCCTGTTACCAAGATTGCAATTTGTTTTTTCAGTGGTACATTTGAGAAGCTTTTAAGACTACTTCTGAAACTAAAATCAGTGTTTCTGAATTCCTCTTTCTCCTAGTATCAAATATGAGTGGTACTTTTTGTAAGGATTGATGGGATTGTCCACACACTTTGCTAATTTGACGTACTTTTTTCCTTGGCCTAACTGTTCTGCATCTGAAGATGGATTTATATATTTTCCTTGGTGACTGAGCTAGCTTAAAAGGCTTCTGTTCCATATCTGACCAATCATGCTGTAGTTTACTATGTGTCCCTCAATTCTGTTGCATCTATACACTTTCAAAATAACCTTCCTGTAGAAAAGGGTGGATAAAAAAGTTAAGCTTTCTCTAGTCTGCTATTATAGCCCTTCTTTGAACCAAATATTTTGACAAAAGTTTTGAAAGGTGTTTTTTAGGAAACATGAGCCCAGTCAGGAGTCATAAATTCAGTCTTTGCACCTTCTGTTACTGATCTCCTCTTTCATTCATAGTCAGGCCAGCTCATTTCCATCAGGCTTAGCTTCAGTTTTCATTATTTCCAATTACTTTTAACCTTTAGCCTTGTTTAGATATCTATCAGAGTATCTCATACACCCAGTGGTAGGAGACAATGACCAGAGTGACTACCTCATTTGTAGACTATCCATGACACCAACTGTGTTCATCTACATGTTGGCAGAAATGGCAAGTCACTTAAAACACAATGTATTACTCGGATTTTCTTACTTGGGCACCTGGTTGCTAGAAAGATCCTTAAATTCTCAGTATCTCTAGCCATGAGATGACGCTACAGGTTTGCATTTCAGTATGAATGTAGAAGTCCCTCTTCATCTCTGTGGAGTCTTTATAATTCAGTTAGATGTCAGTGAACTTGGTGAATATTAAGTATGTTCTTGCATTAGTTTTTTTTCAAGCCATATAAGATCTGATTGTATAATGGAATTTAACACTAGTCCTACCTCTACCCACCTAACACAAAACCCATTGATTTTGGAGAGATTATGGGAATACATGATTCAACCCCAATTCTAACTGGAATACATATTGCAGAGCCATCTCAGGTATATTCCTAGAATTGCTTCCAAGTTTCCTACTTTTCTTCTTTCTCAGACTTTGTATACTGGTGGCTGAGCTATCCTGTCACAAGAAAGCTTTCGTTTTATTTTCTGCTGAACATTTAAGATTACTCTTGAAGTTGCTCAGTGGTTGAGAGGTACATTTCCATACAGAGACTGTCAGATTGGTGTAAGATTTTTTATGAAAAACGATATGGTGAATACAGAGATTCCATTGGAACTTAAGCTATGATGTTCATCCTTAGAATTTCCTCCATATAAGGAGCAGAAACATAGATCTGTGGCCAAAATTTTCCAGTGCAGACATGTCCAGAAGTGATGTTCTATCTAGTGAATTATACCAGTTACCCTTTGTGTGAAGAACCATCCTCTTCATGAGTGTGAATAGTGTGAAATAACTGGAGTTATTTTTTGAAGTCAGTTGCTCAGAGTGCATATACAGATAGCTGATCATTTGGGTCACTTGTTTAAAATGGAAAAGAAAATTGCTTAGAGTATGTCATACAGATACTCTAAATGATAAAATATTTTCAGGCTCAAGTAGTTAAGCAAACATTAATGTGAACAGTATATCTCAAATTACTGGTAGATTTGTTTAGTTATGCCATTTATTAACTTAGCAAAAAAACACAGAACGATTCCTACTATGAATGCTATTTTTATTAAAAGCATAGGCTTCAAAATCTTGTTACTGAATACAGTGTTTCACAAAAATTTGTGTAACTTATGTGTGTAATATGTAACTTGTTTCAATAAGGATTCACAAAGAAGTGTTCGTGACCAGATTCCCTCTTGGATAGAACAGGACCGAGCCTGGGCAATAGCATCTTTGAAGGTATACATCATGTGGTGGGTTGTATTTAGCTTAAGAAGCCTTTGGTTTTAGCAAATAGTAATTTGGACTTGAATACTCAAATATGTGTTTGTCAGGTAGAAATATTTTATTTTAAACTGTTTATTATATCTTCCAGAAACCATGGCTTAATACATACCCATTTGGAAAAAACACCTCAATTTTTAAAATCTAATCTCCGTTCTCTGAACCTTTTAATGTACACCTCTACATCATTTAACAATGAATTTCATTACATGTGAATGAACCTATCATCTTACTTAGATCAGAAAATACTGTAAGCCTACCCAAAGTACTCCAATTTCTATAGACAGAAAAATGTACAGAGAAAAAATTGCAAAGAATGTTTAAGTTGGAGGTTTCTCTTATGTAATGACTTCCACAAATCACTTTATTATTAAAAACAATGAACTGTTAATTAGGAAAATAGTTTTATACTTACCTGACTTCCATGCACAGCCTTAAAGGTATTTCAGAGTTTATTATTCCTCAGATCAAGTAATTTCAAACTAAAACAAAAAACACTTTCTTGCTTTGATTCATCCCACAACAATCAGTGTTGAAGTCCTCTCATACTGAAGGGAACTAAATGAAAATACTAGTCCTTAAAATTCTGTGTTAGACTTTTCTCCCCCTGCATATAGCTCAGCAGCAAGAAGGAAAACCTTGACCAGTATTTGGCAAGGACATTTGTTGCTAAATGAAGAGTTTATTATTTTTCATTTCTCTCCACCAGGGATCGGGAACAATTGCAATAATGATGTGGCAGGCATGATTGTCAGGGGTTTAAAAAAACCGCAAACAAATACACAGAAAGTGAGTAACTAGGTGAATCAGTAGCATGAGAAAAAGAACCTAGTCATGATTAAAGGAAAGGACTACAACTGGGTAGAGTCCAAAGTTTAAAAACAAAGAACCTAGATATTTAAAAACAAAAATATCGAGCAAATAGAGACTTAGCATTTCCAGGGAACAGGTAAACAAATGGTTGATTTTAAACCCTCCCCTTTTGTTCTTTGAGAATAAAATTGAATTATGTGATATGCACAAGTATTTACAGTTTTTAGGTCATAGTGGTAACTGTAAATTAATTAAAATACACAGTGTCCAAATGACTCTTCTTTTTGTTAAATATGCATGGTATGTTTTGTAGGTTTCTCTCCCAGGTCTTTATCAGACACTTTGCTTTGAAGATGAAGGCCTGTGGCACGCTTTTTCTCAGAGCTCTGTGTGTGAACAAGACTTTCCATCTACTATTGCAAAAAGAATTTCCTTATTTCAGCAGGTAATCTTTCCATATTAAATTATTTAAAAATAATTGAGTACAGCATTGAAAGTAAGTTTTACATTTTGGAAATTTTGGCTCAGGCCTGGTTGAATTATAAGCAGTGACAGTATCTACATTGTCTTACAGATTAACTCGTTTATTTAGTGTAAGGATTTTTTTTTTTTTCTATAATACATCTTTAGTTCTCTCTTACTGGAGTCTTTTTTTATGTTGGCATATTGGCTGCAACTGAGCATACCCTGTAAGGTATGGGGCCCGCAGTACAAGAAAGATGCAGAACTGTTGGAGAGGGGTCAGAGGAGGCCACGAAGATGATCGGAGGGCTGGAGCACCTCCCCTACGAAGAGAGGCTGAGGGAGCTGGGCTTGTTCAGCCTAGAGAAGAGAAGGCTGCGGGGGGACCTCCTTGCAGCCTTCCAGTACCTGAAGGGAGCGTACAAACAGGAGGGGAATCAACTTTTTAAAAGGGTAGATAGTGACAGGACGAGGTGGAGTGGATTGAAGCTGAAGGAGGGAAGATTTAAATTAGATATTAGGGGGAAGTTTTTTACAGAGAGGGTGGTGAGGTGCTGGAAGAGGCTGCCCAGAGAGGGGGGGGATGCCCCATGCCTGGAGGTGTTCAAGGCCAGGTTGGACGGGGCCCTGGGCAACCTCATGTAGGTCCAGGCCTGGAGCTTGGTGTCCCTGCCTGTGGCAGGGGGGTTGGAACTCTGTGATCCTTGGGGTCCCTTCCAACCCAGACCTATCTATGAATCTATGAATAACCTCTTTATTAATATTCACAGAATTAATTTTATGCATGGGTATTAAAATTGTTTTGTGGCTGCTTTGTTACTGCAGAATTTGTCAGCTTGTTGAGCATCATTAATTTAGTTCATCATTAAATGTGCAAACTCACAGATCTGACTGAAAACCACAAAACACTAAAAGCAGCCACTGCTTTTTAGAATAGTAGTCATGAAATCCTTCTGTTCCTGAAAACTTGGTGAATGAATAACTCATCAAGAATGCTGGAGATGCAGGTTCCTTCCTCTACCAGGGGATCCTTCTCCTCTGGAATAGAAAAATGTCATCCTTCTTGTGTTTATGGAAGAAAGGGTGGCATTACTTACTTTCAAATGATGCTATGTTTTTTCATTGGAAGTCACTTCGTATAAAATGAAGGTCCATCCAAAGAAGGGATGACATATAAGACAATGTAGTTTCATGCTGGTTGGCTCTTAGGGGCTCTGTATTTGGGGTTTTTCTGGACGAGAAGAACTTCTAAAATAGCATGCATGGAATTTAGGAACAAACCATTTTGCAAAGGAATTTGAGTCATATTTGATTTGATGAAATACAGAAGAGCAATTCTTATGTGTGCAATGCATTGTCCTAAAAACTCTGTATTTATAGAAAAATTATTAAATTTGGAATGATCAGCATATTGTGTATCTAGTTCTTTGCACAGAAAAATATTAAGAATGTTTCTGCTGATGAAATATACTGAAACTACCTGGTTAGATTTGTATGCCATTCATAAGTTAGTTTCTTTCAAACTTCATGTTAAACTAATAATAGTGCAGTTAAACTTAGTATAATCTGAAGTTTAAGAAGTAGTATTTATTTTTCCTCCAAAAGTAACAGATATTCCAGACTTGGAATGTGACAGTAGGTTCAGAATTGTTGCTTACAGGTCTGCAAGTAAGGGAGTAGGAGAAGGGGTGGTGATTTTTTGTTTCTACTGAAGTTGCATTAGTTGCCTTCACCGAACATTTGCAGGAAGTTAACAGAAAAAGAGGAAGCTGGTTAGGAAACTGCTACTTTAATTTGTCTCTGAATTGATTAGCTGTTCATCTTCTGTAGTCTTTTGAAGAACAGTAAAAACATCTGCATAACTAGGAGGTCTGAAAGTCAGAACATCTCAGAAAAAATAAAAAGTTAGATGTAAAACTCTAACAGTGTGCTTAGACAAAGGAAAGTCTTTCGAAACTGATTATTTTACTGTATTACTGCACTGAAATCAGAAACATTAGTATTCTAGTTAGGAAGTTACTGCCTAAATATACGTATAGAATTTAGATTACCAGTATAAAGCTAAGTTTGTTTTCTTGTCATGCTAGCTACCCCCATAGCTAAGTTTTTCCTAGAACACCGTTGAAAAAGTTCCAGCTTATAAATAGACATTAGATGTAGATCTATCTTCTGATTCTATTAGTAGGACAAGCTACTTACAACAGAACAATTACATGAGATTATCTTGGAATGGAATGATCAGATAGCTCTATATATTCAGAGAATATAACTTTTTCTAAAGAGAAGTTTAAAGAACTCAGCCTTCTTAGAAGAGTCTTGCTTTTTAAATTGTCACAATACATTTTTATAAACTCATCTCACCTGGATATATTTTATTTTAAGGTACTTGTGGTCCAGGCTGTCAGACCAGATAGGCTACAGAGTGCCATGGCTCTTTTTGCATGTAAAACCCTAGGTAAGTTAATTTTTCACCAGGATGTTTTCCACACAAATACTACTTTTGTCCTGTGTTTCTCTTTTATTTTATAGTTCTTACAGTATCTCTGAGTTTTAGGATTTGAAAATATGTTGTAAAAGGATTTGCTGATTTTGTTCTTGTAAAGTATTGTTAAAAAAGTGCTTTTAAAATAGTTTGATTTATGCTGTGTAGTGATTTAAAATATAATAACAGATCTGCCAGATTGTTTTAATGAATTCATGAACACTGGAGTAATTAAGAAAGGAGGATAGCTGGTTTTCTGTAAATTTTACACTGCAGTGTTTTCCTTAAGACACAAATTTTAAAAAAAAATATTTAATGTCATTTACCATTTAAAAAAACATTAGGTTTGAGATTTTGTAAATTGGATTTCAAAAGATTTTTCAGTAATTTTTGTCAGTCTCTTGCACTGTAATATGATTTTTACTGTCTGTTTAGAAATACACATGATTCAGAGTGATTCCATACTATGATTGTTTATTTGTTCTAATCTGTCCGTTTCATTTCTGGGGTCTGTTGTATCCAAAGTTTGGGACTTACATTCCAGAAAATCTTAATATTGCAATACAACACACCAAGCCTTCCTTCAGTTTTTAGCAGTTAGTGACAGCACGAGTGTCTCACTGGCATGGATACTGTAGTTTTAAAAGTCACCCACTGCATTCCATAGGGACAAGGCAGAATTTGCTGTTTTTAATGTGGTACAGAGTCAGGACAGATGTGGGATTAACAGGAGGGAAAGGATCTAGATTGTAAAGACCTTAAATGTAAGTGGTAAAGTCTGTTTTTAACGTGGTAGAAAATGAACCTGGAAAATCGATTTATAGGCTACCAAGGTAATATGGCTGGACGTATATTTCTTGTACTTGTGAAGATCTGCAGTTTGAATGATCTTGAGATGGGCAATATTCATCATAATGCAATAGATGAGCTACATATAAAATACAATGACTGTGGTAATTTTAAGTTCTTGAAATACTTGTCATTTCTTATCAGGATAAGATTAGGTATGAGTTTAGATCTCTGATTCTTACATTTTTAATAGCATTTGTGTGAGAGTCTATCTTACTCCCTCTTTATGCTCTGTCTGTGGGCATTATTTGTTGGTCAAAATTTGTTCCATGTCTCCCACCAAGGCCAGTGTTTTCAGGGGTAAGGTTAGCCTGCTCTGTCGAACATAGTAGATAGAGAGGATACTTCATGGAGAGTACACAGGTCCCACACTGACCATGTCCCTGGCTGTTGGAATCAAAGGACAAGTGCAATCTGCAGTACATGTATCTCAAAGCCCAGCAGAGTCCTGAATTTGGAGTAAGTTTATTCACCCACTTCTGTCTTCCAGATCTTAATGTATTGCATAAACTGTTCAAGTCTGTCTTGATACCAGTTACTTGGAGACATGCCACAAGGGAATGTTTTTTGTGAAATGAAACTACAGCCTCACCAAGGAAGACAGAATACCATTGACTCCATTTGTAGGCAAGGTTTCATCCACAGATTTTTCATGCGTATCAGTGAGATTTTATTTTGAGACCATGTCTTAAATCATGACTAGTTCTTTCCAACTCGTAAAAGGGGTTCCACTTATATGAACACTTTTTCACTTTTTTTCCTATCATGTCTTTTTCAGGGTCCTTGCCCTGAAACTTGTTAAACAAACTTGTTAAATGGTTGAAAAGCAAACCATTAAGTTTCCAATCTCCTTTGGCTGTTTTTCTGTGAGAAAAATGAGATCCAAAAAAACTGTAATAGCCTACAAGAAAGCCTTTCACTTCTGTTTTATCCAGATACGCTCTTTTTTTCTTTTTTTTATCTTTTACATATATATTTAAATTTATGGATGAAGGGGGATTAAAATAATTTCTTTTGAAGATAAAGTTCATAAGAATTTTCTATAAATATATTTTGTGGGCACCTAAAGTAGGCTTATTTCTCTATTTTACATGCTATACTGAAATGCACCATGTTAACAAAAGTCATATTCATAGAATCATAGAATCACAGAATGT
>JMFS01087452.1:0-20139 GCA_000699545.1 Podiceps cristatus
CTGTGATATGACAAGGGGTAATGGTTTTAAAATAAAGAGGAGTGATCCAATCTAGATATAAGGAGGAAATTTTTTACCATGAGGCTGGTGAAGCACTGGGACAGGTTGCCCAGAAAGGTGGTAGAAGCCTCATCCCTGGAAACATTCCAGGTCAGGCTGGACGGGGCTCTGAGCAACCTGATCTAGTTGAAGAGGGGCTGGACTAGATGGCCTTTACAGGTCCCTTCCAACCCAAACCGTTCTATAATTCTATGCTTTACAAGCAGGGCAACTTTACAACAGTAGTATTCAAAGTATAAACATAAAAAGCATCAAAACCAAAAAATCATTGCCTTACTGTGCAAAAAGTACCAAGCCAAGCAAGATGGCCATCAGACAAGCAGCCTCTTCACCCAATTATTCTCAATTCAGTGACAAGAAACAGAATGTGAAAAATTGAGACCCGTTCTTCCTAAGCCAGGTACATGCACAGATAATCAATAGCACCATCAGCTGCATGCTAATTCACTGTGATGCTAAATACTTACCCAAATGAATTCTCTGAAGCTCATGTTATGTATTGATAGGGGAACAACAGCTGAAGGTTTTTTCCGCTACTTAGTATTTTAAAAATCTCAAAGCTGCAAAGCTATAAAATGATGTTACAACTAAACTTACAATAGTGATTTTTTTCACAATGAACTTAACTCCTTGGATTCACAGTTGGTAACAGGCAATTTGCAACCTCCACGTTATATCAAAATAATGCTATCTAATTCCAGACACTGGGCTCAGAATCCCATACCACTTTCTATAAGCAATACTAATTTGCTCTACTATCTATTTAGGTGGTTAATATTTATTATATATAAACATGGTAAATAAATTTTTAAAATATAAACAAATTGGAATTTCATTAACTTAATTTAGGAAATTAAAACATTTGCTGTTTTGAAATGCAAAATTTCAAGGTCCATTACCACCTAAAAAAATTCCCTATTTAATCTAAATATTTCAAGGAACAAAATCCTCTTCCATGGCGGGGGGAAGGGGGAGAGGGGAGGAAAATCTCTCCTTTTCTTCCAATTCCTATGTCTTACTAAAAGTTTCCACACTTTATGAAGAACATTCTAACTACCAAATGATCACTCAGTTTCCAGCACAATGCATGATAACCCTTTCAGACTGCTGAAAACCCACTGTACTGAATATAGCTACCTTTTTACAATCATAATCCCTATTCTGAGTATAGTCATCTCTGTGACTCCTAATATTCTTATTTCTATTTTTTCAGACAATTTTCAGTAAGAAATCCTCTGGCTAATCCTCTCCTCTTCTAATTTCAGCATAACTGTATAAAAATTCCATGAGAGATGGGGAGACATTAGTCCCATTTTTCACACTAAACGTTTGCACTTCACTCTAATTTTCTGTATCTGTTATTTCTCCTAGACATAGAACATAACTAGGAAACATGTCAGTTCTGCCAGCGGTATGCATAACTTGTGTAAAGGTAGCAAGACTCTTCTATTCATGCTGAACGCTGCATCACCTTGCCAATTTTTAACCAGTCTTTGCGGGCTGCTGATCACGCTGGCAGTCCTATTAATGCTAACTGAGAAGACGAGGTCAAGAACCTAGCTGAATCTCTTTTAACCCATTTACTTTATTGCCATATTTGTTCTTAAATCACACAATGTAGCATCAGTCTGAGCATGCTTCCCCTTCTTCACCTGTTTTGTCTGTAGTTTTGCCTAATACTACTATCAGAATACCACCCATTTTTATCCCACTGTACTCATAACCCCATTATTATTTCCTCTGCTACTGGGATTCACATGAAATGATGTTTTAAACACTTCCACAATCTCTACTGTGTAACTATATATCTTTCCTTATTTTTCCACTTCTTAAAGGAAGATGAACAGGTATCCATAAAAAAAGGTTCTAGCCATAGCGATCGAGGTAACAGTAAAGTTGCCCACAGTAAAAATTTTAGGCAAAGTGGAGGTCCGGTTTCTCACCATCCTGTATCCACTGAACTCCTGAAAAGAATTCCTGAACGTGAATCACCTGCTTTATTTTGAATTTCACCGTAGATCCTTTTCACCCTATTCCTCTTACAACCTAAACAAACTGCCAGGTACAGTGTCACTCTCCTAATCCATCTATTTTTAGCTGTCTAAGAATTCTCCTCAACAATCTGGTCTCTTTTTTGTGACATTATCTCAAAGACTGAATCATCATCTCTTTCTGCAGTATATATTCCTCTTTATTTTATGACTGACCAACCCTGCAAGGCATTTTGTGATTTATGAAACACATTACTAAACAGGAGGGGTTTTTAACGTAATGTATTCTTTCTTGTCATTTCCCATCTTCAGCAGAGCTAGGAAGCGAAGGCGAGACAGAATGTCACAGTAAACATCACAAATAGATACATGAATTATGTTTGTATTATATTGCAAGTTTACACTGTGCCCCTTTCAACAGAAAGTAAAACCTGTTTCTTTTATGCAGAAAAGAATTCAGACTTCCACCATCAGTTATAAAAGGTGATCAAAATGAGCAATTTTTTAAAAACATTACTTTCTAAAGTAAAATATTGAATATATTGTCCAGATATCTTTACTCTTTTTCTCTAAAATAAAAAGAATAAATGAGTCCAAATATTATTAAATTTGAAATACCCATGGTGCCATGAAAATAATCACTTTGAGCCTGCTTAATAAGTTTCATATATTCACTGCTCATATTCTTCAAGTTTTACATCATCTTAACACTTAAAAATTCCTATCAACATCACTGTTTTTCATGAGTCAGATAGAGAGCATAAAGTGTAAACGCTGCTTTCAGATACTTAATAAACCTAGGGTTTTTTTCCAAAATGTAAATATCTTATTCAGATTTTTTTCCTTTAAAAATTTATAACATAAATTGAAGTGTTATCTATATTTTACCCATGGATCTAATACAAACCTAGTAGTCAAATACTTGTATTATTAACAAAAATCTGTTATGCTAGGCATTAATTTCCAAGAGCAGTTCTATACTTTAACAACATGACAAAATTCCTGAAAATAGTATACAAAACAAAAATAAATTCTCGTTAGTCAGGGCCTATACCCCTGAAATAATAATTACAATAGTAGAAAATATTTAACAACAAATGGCAGAGTGGAGAAATTCTTAATACTAATAAGCAGTTCACAAATACCATTATGAAACATAACTGAATTAATAAATTAAGTAAATCAGCAATCACACCAGTGGTTCTTCTTGGTAATAAGACTTTTTTTCCTAAGAAACTGTGATGTAAAATGAAGTATTGTCTTCAAGATTTCTTTCAGAAAAAAAAATGCAAAGGAAAACTGCAGTGAAAATTCTGTCTGATAGCAAGTAATTTTAATAGACTCTATTCCCCTCTCCAGTAAATCTTTCCTCACTATATATACCTCTCTTCTCCCCTCCTATTGTTCTGTTTCAGAGCTTCTAAGTTTCCTGAATTCCTTTTTCTCCTTTAAATTATTTCCTCTCTTTAGCACTTTTTTCCAAGTAAAAAATAATCTATAAAGCAAACATATGTATTACACAAATACATACATACATAAACACAAACAGCCATAGTCCTGATTTTGCAAATGTTTATCAGGCACACTTTTCCCCTGTGTTCCACATGAGGCAGACAATGGAGGAATCAGTATATGTAGCATAAAATTTCTTTGCATACCTCTTGGAAGTGAATCTGCACAGAGCATAAGAAGAAATGAAAGTTGATCTGTGCCTAAACACTGGAGAAAGCTTCACATTCCATACAGACTGCCATAGCAGTCAGACTTAGCTGCTGCATCAGGGCTTTCAAGTGGAAGGAGTTGTCTTCTCACAATTCAGAGAAAACACACTGCCTACCACGCTTCTTAATGAAGTATTTTTCAGTTCTCCATAAGACCAATGTGGCTCTCTTGAAGAACTACACGTATACCCAGTAAAAATTAGAACATTTGTTACTACTGTATGTGCCAGAGTATTTAGTTTCACTAAGGAAGCACTTGTCAACTCAGTTTAAATTTTTTAAGAGCAGACAAGATCTTTACTGTCTGTACCCTAAGATTCAATTCACCCTCCATTTTTCTGAATAAAATATTATACTAATATCACATTAACACAAAATACATTTTACTGATATAGGAACATAAACTATTGCAGCCTTCCTCCAATTAAAGCACATATGTAACAACAAATAAATCTTTAACTGTCTTTCATTCAACTTTTTTTAGTGCTGCATTTCTTAACAATATAGGTGAATGTGGTCCAGAAAACGAAGTTGTATCCACCTCTATTTCTTAAAAAAAAGGCCAGTAATGATTTTGTTCATTCTGAAGTGTAAACAAGTATCTATAAACTAGAAAACCATTTATCATACTATCAACTCATACCTCCTTCAAAATACTTTAAAAAGTTTTCTTAGATGCTATCCATTGTGTCTAAGGTCTTCAGGGTTTAAGTTAATGTCTCTACTGCTTAGAATTTTACAATATGCAGTGAGGTTTTCTTTTAAAAGCACTTTCAAAATTCCTAAGAATATTTTTTATCATTGTTTTAGCTAAATTTGTCCTATCATCTTAGAACATTATTGAATTCCCTATCTTTACATCTATTTTTACCAAAGATATACTTATGGCTGAGAAGAGCTTCTTAGTATGTCTAATTCTAACAAAGCATCGATTTCAAAAAAATACATCTACATAATTAATCAGTTCAAAATACAGACTTGTATTATTACAATAGGTGGTGTTTATGTTCTCTGTCTAAATGCGACAGATCCACTTTACAAGAAAAGCGGGTAAACATAAAACAATTACCTAAGAACCAGCAGCTGACCAATTTACCATCCTCTCAGTTTAAATATGTGATGTTCTATAGGTCTTTTGTCTTTCGTATGAGTATAAAAATAACCAAGAATATTTCATGGAATCACCAGCTACAAAACTTTCCATCTAAGTTTGGATGACTAAAAAGTGACAGAACTGAACTAAGCATAACATTTTTTATATATCTTTCTAATGATTTTATGTTCTTTTCACGGGTATTTTGAAAAAAAAAAATAAGAATTTATGATCAAAAGGAAAACATTTTTTCCCATATACTTTCAGATACACGTATAACGCAATCTGTATATACAACATTAAATCTACGTGTCTGTTAAGGCTGTTCAATCAAAAATCTAAGATTATAGAGACAGGATAGTTGAAGCTTCATATAACAGGAAGTATGTTTAACACTGAATCTTATCTCCTACTAGGCCTACTGAGTTAACAGTAGAGAATACAACTGATTCAAAAAAGCCATTAAATGCATGGTTAATACAAAACATCAGGCAGTCCCAAAGGACAACTGAACCAAAGAAACTGATTTCAAAGAGGCCTTAACAGAAGTTCCCTCAAACAGTCCCAGGGTCCCCAACTCATTAATCTTCTCATATTGAATCATTACAATCTTTTTCTGTTGAACTCAAATAAGCCTTATATACTTATTAGTCTTTTCCTTTAAAATAAAAGAATGCATTACTGCAGTGTTCTTTACATCACAAATCTCACATATTTCATAGCATTCTCAGCTTGAAAAAAAAAAAAAAAGGTACTATCTTAGCTTTTCAGTAAAGCTTATCACTGTGAAGCAAACTGTACCCATCTGTTTGGTTTAGTCAGCTGAAACAAACAGATAAATGAAATCATCTTTTATAAAAATTTAAACTTGCCATGACTTTGGCTCCCCAAAATGGAGATAATTAATACTGTAGAGATCCATGTCTTCAGTGTGCCATGCAAATGTTGTTTTCCACATGCCAAAATATAGATATGGCGTATTTACACCCTCAATAGAAATTCCACAGTCTTCTCCTACAACATCCAATATTGTGTTAAGATGGGCAATATTCCATTCCTCAATACCCTGAAAAAGATACGTAACAAATGTATTAATAAACTTACAAAGTAATGCAATATTATATAATAGTCTCAGTCAAAAGATACACACCTTACCTAGCCCTTCAAAAGATTGTAGATTAATATGAATTTGTAAGCTCTTTAGAAGACAGTTGAAGTTACCCGAAAAAAGTTCTCTTGACCTTAGTATGATTTAGATCAGGTTCTATGTCTGAGATGTTCAGAGTGCAGAACATAAGGAAGTTTATATCTGCTTAACACTTAATACCTCAAATTTTGCACAGATTGACACACCATATACAATAAAAATAATAGCTGCAGACAAAATCTTTGATGAGTTGATAACTAGAAGCTTGTAAGTTTCACTGGGCCTATCTATGGTTTTTAATTACTTACAAAGTAATACTAAATAGTATGAAAAATGATTAAAAATTTAATGTACCTGTGTAATTTTATCATTTCGCTGAAAAGTATAAAAACTGAAACCATTACATCACTTCAGGGGTATTTCTAACCATAATGATGTCCTGTATAAGAAATATACCACAGAAGAAATCTATTGATTTCATTGGATTTCATCTGTTTCCTTACATTACTGCCTATAAAATTTCTGTATTAAAAGCCATTCAGAAAGCCATAAATGTAGTTTTCGTCGTACTCCAGATTTACCCATGAAGTGCAATTCTGATTTCAGGTAATACAGCATGCAAGAGTCAGTATAACCAAGATCAAAGCTACAAAACTGAAGGAAAAGAGATTAGACTTCATTATAACAACAATTATTAGCACCTCCAGGGAAGACATTAGCTGGTGCTCAAGCAGTCACATAAACAAGATATATAATCAAAACTACTACAAACGCTATTCAGGCAAGTTTCTTTTTTGGGAAGACAGCCTCCAAACATGCCCTAACCATGACCTGCTCTTCACCCCCATCACTGAACTCTGTACAGTTCTGGTAATGTTAATCAAATTTGGGGCATAAATTGATGGTAGTCTGCAGTGCTGACACAGCTATTAAGACTAAGAAACATGGTGCTATTCAATAGTTGGGCAGGTGGTGAAGTAAGAATACAGGTTAAAGCAAGAAGTAATGAACATTTAATACTCTCAGGGTTTTTTTGAGATTTTATGTCAAGCACATTACATATGCAGCAACTAGAATGATATACAAGATGGTAACCTCTGAAGTTCAGCCTTCTTACTGAACAAGGACTTCTGACTGCCTACTATAACTATTTCACTCAGCTAAAAAAAATAAATAAATAAAAAAAATAAAAAACCCCCACACCTATCTGTAAGTTACCTGGGACTTTTACAAAGTAGTAAAGGACTTTTACAGAATAAGTCCACTTCAGACAGCAATTTTTGTTCTTTTTTAAATGGGAACTTTAGCTTTGATGCATTTGTGTTATGTAAAGCAATATGATATTTAAAAATAATTTTTTAAAAAATAGTATGATAAACATTACCAAAGGAAAAAAAAATAAACACCAACATGAATTCAAATAGTAGATAATGGTAAATTTTGCACCTTTCAAATCTAAAAATCATTATCATCAAAGTAGTAGAGCTGTAAAGTATAAAATTTGTTTGATGAAAAAAAAAAAATTATTCCTCAAATTAATTCACAGATTTTAGATTTTTTAAATCACATAAAATTTATCTATGTTCACAAACTGTGCAGTCAACTTGGAGAAACAAACGAATACAGCAAAATAAGAGCAATAACTCAGCCATGTAGGCACAGAGATACATACAAGGTTAGAAGACAACACTAAATACACCAGATAAAAATCAACTGTTAATCTAAGTAGTATACTTTTTCTGACAGTGGCCAAAAGCGGACAAGAAACAGGGTAAGCAAAGCAATACTTCCCCAGAATACCCTTCCAGCCTGCAGCAATTTGGAGACTGAAGGTTTCTCCAGACAGAGGTGTTATCCTTTTACTTAACAGTACCCCAAGGGCTTTTTACCAATGTAGTCATTCAGTCACCTTCTTTAATCCATGTAAGCTTTTAGCAACCCTAACATCCTGAAATTTTACTCTTCTCTTACTAAGAATGAAGTGATAGTTAAGAGAATTTTAGGTTTGTCCCTAAAACAAAAGCAAATCCTCCCATGTAGAACAACCCTAGGAGAAAAAGCTGGCTTCAAACTACCAAAGGTACCAAATACACAATCCACAACCTTTACACTCAAGATGTATAAACTATTTCCTAAAGATTTTTTTGGACAAGTGGTCTTAGCTCAAAAGGAAATCTTCACCGATTCTTTTTAACTCTTCCTACATTCCTTGAACTTCAAAAAAAATTAAAAAGCAATTTTACACTTATGCCTAGGTTGTTACACGTAATTATTACAAATTATTATGAAAGCTGTTACTTTCCCTTACAGATAAAACTTTTTTAATATTCCAAAACATTAAGTAAAATGCTTACATAAATTTTTAAGCAAATATAACTACTGGAAAAGTTGTACTTGATAAAACTGGTTTTAAACTTTACAATTGCAATGCACACTAAAAAAGATACAGGAGCTGTAAAAGAGCAGTTTAACCTGTCAGTACATAGCAATACCTCTCAAAATTAAAGTATATCTTAGCAGGTTATGCTATATTTAATAACCATTATTAGAACACCAGTACACGTATTACTTCACCCACCATGAGGCATAGCTGGGAGTTTCTTACAAATACAAAAACTCATTTAGATCTTATAATCTACTCAATGTTTGGAAAATATTGAATATTTATGCTGCTCAAACTATCACAGTAGTATCAGAATATTATAATAACTTCAAGGGAATGTGTAAAGAAAGTATTTCTAATTTATCCAAATTTTTGATAGGTATTCTTTAAAGAATTTGCCATCACCTTTGATAACAGTACCATACAATCCAACATCAGGACAAAAGCTGAAAAATAACATTTTTCTTTCTTTACTATAACAAAGAAATACAGGCTTGAAACATCTTAGCATCTATGGTCATTGCTATGCATGTTACTTACCTTGTATTTCTTCAGAGAAATATTGTAAGCTACATAGTATTTTATATAGAAGACCAATATTCCAATCTTCACTAATTTTGTAGATTATTCAAACTGACTGTAAATTACCATCAACAATTTTTATTACTCTTTTAACAGCCTCTGAACCAGCTTTTAATGCAATGTGGAGAAAAAACGGGACACTTCACAAGAAGCTCTTAAATATCTGACCACTTGCACAGTTTAGAAGGAGCTGATCCATTCTTTTCTCAGCAACACATAGAAAAATGTAGCTTCAGTATATTGGTAAACAGTGAAGCTCAAGGTTGTAAGCAGTGATGTCTTGCAGCTAAGAGTAACACAGGCTCCCAATGAATTATATTTTTTTTGTTTCCTTTTTTAAAGTACTTACAATAGTGACATGATACTATCCTTTGCACTTAAACAAATCAGCGAACATTCTGATATATTCTACTTTTATGAACACAATTTCTGTATGTATACATTAATGCATGCAATCCTTTTTCAGTGTTACTTTTTCCTGTGATTATCTCATGGATTCATTTCAATATTAACCTGGCAAGCAAGACATCTGTTCTACAACTAGGAATTAAAAAGCCCCTATAACTGACTGTAACAGCTCAAATAATAAATAAGAGTAAAAAAACTAATTAAAAGACAAAGTGAAAAGGAGTAAGACAAACATACAGAAAAAAATGTGCTTGATCACCCACTCCTCTCTCCACGCACCCACACCAAAGAATATAATAAAAAAAAATGCTAGGTTTTTATAGCTTCTTCAAAGTGCGTAAAATACAGACTGAAAACACTATGAACAGAATCTCTGCACCAAAACCATACAGATTAGGAAATACAATCTCCCTTATCTGATCTGGTTTTACTTCTTGGATTTTTTTTTTTGATATAACCACTGCTTTGTAGGACCCTTTTGAAGGGTGAGTCAAAAAAAAAAAAAAAAGACAGAAGCAAGGAGATTATCTTTGGAAATGTGCACTAGAACCGAACACCTCAGTCAAAGAATGTTCACATTAATCTCAACTATGAGATCATAGAGAAAGGACATCTCAAACAGAATCATTTCAGTGGGAAAAGACCTTTAAGATCATCAAGTCCAACCATTAACCTAGCACTGCCAAGCCCACCACTAAACCTTGTCCCTAAGCAACCACATCTACACATCTTTTAAATACTTCCAGGGATGGAGACTCCACCACTTCCCCGGGCTGCCTGTTCCAATGCTTGCCCATTCTTTTGGTAAAGAAATTCTTCCTAATATCCAATCTAAACCTCCCCTGTCACAACTTGAGGCCAATTCCTCTTGTCCTATTACTAGTTTCTTGGGAGAAGAGACCAGCACCCACCTCACTACAACCTCCCTTCAGGTAGTTGTGGAGAGCAATAAGGTCTCCCCTCAGCCTCCCAGACTAAACAATCCCAGCCCCCCCAGCCGCTCCTTATAGTCTTGTGCTGCAGACCCTTCACCAGCTTAATTGCTCCTCTCTGGACACGCTCCAGCACCTCAATGTCTTTCTTGTACTGAGGGGCCCAAAACTGAACACAGTATTTGAGATGCGGCCTCACCCATGACAAGTACAAGGGGATGATCCCTTCCCTACTCCTGCTGCCCACACTAAACCTGGTAGAAGCCAGGGTGCTGCTGGCCTTCTTCACCTGGGCACACTGCTGGTTCTCATTCAGCTGACTGTTGCCAGACAACTCTCCAGCCACTCTTCCCCCAGCCTGGGGTTGTTGTGACCCAAGTGCAGGATCCTGCACTCAGCCTTGCTGAAGCTCATACAATTGGCCTCAGCCCATTGATCCAGCCTGCCTGGATCCCTCTGTAGCATCTTCCTACCCTCAAGCAGATCAACACTCCCTCCCAACTTGGTGCCATCTGCAGACTTGAAAGGTTGCACTCAGTTCCCTCAGCCAGTTCACTGATAAAGGTATTAAGCAAAACTGTCCCCAGTAGTGAGCCCTGGGGACCACCACTTGTGACCACCCGCCAACTGGATTTAACTCTGCTCATCACAACTCTCTGGGCTTGGCCATCCAGGCAGTTTTCTACCCAGCAAAGAGTACATATGTCCAAGCCCTGAGCAGCCAGTTTCTGCAGAAGAATGCTGTGAGGAACAGTGTCAAAAGCTTTACTAAATTCTAGGTAGATAACATCCACAGCCCTTCCCTCATCCACTAAGCCAGTCCCATAATCATGTGCTAAAACATGTAGAAAACTCTACTTTAAAAAAAAAAAAAAAAAAAAAAGGATGAGTTCATGTCCCCTCACTGAGCTACCCAGTAACATCCTGTACATGCTTGTGCTGGGTTGACCCTGGCTGGATGCCCAATAAAGCTGCTCTATCACTCCCCTCCTCAACTGGACAGGGGAGAGAAAATGAAGGTTCTTGGGTCAAGATAAGGACAGGGAGATCACTTAGCAATTACTGTCACAGGCAAAGCAGACTCGGCTTGGGGAAAAAATAATTTATTAATTTATATCAGAGTAAGATAATGAGAAATAAAAACTAAATCTCAAAACATCGTTCCTCCACCCCTCCCTTCTTCCCAGACTTCATTTCACTCCCGATGTCTCTGCCTCCTCCCCCCAAGCTGTGCGGGGGGACAGGGAATGGAGGTTTTGGTCAGTTCATCACACACTGTCTCTACTGCTCCTTCCTTCTCAGAGCAAGGACTCTTCATAATCTTCCCCTGTTCCAGTATGGGGTCCCTTCCCATGGGAGAGTTCTCCACAAACTTCTCAAACGTGAGTCCTTCCCACAGGCTGCAGTTCACTAACTGCTCAACGTAGGTCTCTTCCACGGGGTGCAGTTCTTCAGGAACAGGTTAGTCCAACATGGGTCCCCCACAGGGTCACAGGCCAGCAAACCTGCTCCAGTGTGGGCTCCTCACTCTCCACAGGGCGACAGGACCTGCCTGAAGTCTGATTCACCGCAGGCTTCCCACGGGGTCACAGCCTCTTTAAGGCACATCCCCCTGCCCTGTGTGGGGTCCCCCCCGGGTGCGGGTGGGTCTCTGCTCCTCTGTTAACCCCTCAGGGCTGCCGGGGCACAGCCGGCCTCACCAGGGGCTGCACGGGGGCTGTGAGGGAACTTCTGCTCTGGGCCTGGAGCTCCTCCTGCTCCTCCTGCTGCACTGACCTGGGGCTGCAGGGCTGGTGCTCTCACATATTCTCACTCCTCTCTCTGGCTGCAATTGCCATTGCACAAGTATTTTTTTCTTCTTGAATGTTATCACAGCGGTGCTACCACCATCACTGATAGGCTCAACCTTGGCCAGCAGCAGGTCTATCTTGGAGCCGCTGACATTAGCTCTATCGGACATGGGAAGCTTCTGGCAGCTTCTCACAGAAGCAACCCCTGTAGCCCCCCCACTACCACAGCCTTGCCACACAAACCCTGTACCGTACTGTAATGTGCACACACAAAATACATAGTTTGCAAAAGACAAGCTGTAAGACTATCTCAGCAAGGATAAAGAAATCCACAATCTCTCTGGGCCATCTGTGCCAGGATTCAGTCACTCTTACAGTGAAAAAGTGTTTCCTCATATGGAGAGGCCACCTCCTGTGTTTGTTTCAGTCTGCACCCACTGCCGCTGGTCCTGTCACGGCACTGCTGATAAAACTCCCCATCCTCTTTGCATCTTTCCTGCAGGTATTTATAGGATTGATAAAGTCCCCTCAAGACCTCTCTTCCCTAGGCTAAACCATCCCAGCTCTATCAGCCTTCCTTCATGAAACAGATGCTCCAGTCCCTAAATCATCTTAGTGGCCGTTTGCTGGACTCTCTTCCAGTAGCTCTGTATCTCTCGTACTGGGGAGCCCAGAACTGAGCAAGCACTCCAGGTGTAGCCTCAGCAGGGCAGAATAAAAGGGGAGGATCACCTCCTTCAACCTGCTGGCAGTGTTCCTCCTAATGCAGCCCAAGACACATCCACCTTTGAGGCATTGGCATGTTGCTGGCTGCTGTTCAATGTGGTTTTGCCGAAACCACCAAAGGCCTTTGCTGCAAAGCTACCTTCCAGCCTGCCAGCCCCCATCATGTACCTCATATGCCTGGGGTTGCTCCTCATTGGCTGCAGCACTTTGCACTTCCCCTTGTTGAGCTTCATGAAGTTCCTGTCAGCCTGTTCATCCAGCCTGTCAAGGTCCTTCTGGATGGCGGCATGACCCACTGGTGCATCAGCTGACCCTCCCAGTTTTGTAGTGTCTGAAACTCAGCCCCATCTTCCAAATTTTTAATGGAGATACTAACAGGACTGAATCTAGTATTAATCCCTGGGGTACAATTAGAGAAGTCCTTCTTGTTGCCTTCAACATCTCTTAGATTCAATTCCAGGTAGGCTTTGAGATTCCTAATGGCATTTCCACATACTTGAACAGTGTCTCTACATTCCTCACAGGTTATACATCCCTGCTTCTACCTCCTGTGTATTTCTTGTTTATGCTTGAGTTTTCTCAGAAGCTCCTTGCTGATCCATGAAGACTTCTGGCATTTTTGTCTGCCTTACTCATTAGGATGGACCACTCTTGAGCTTAGAGGAGGTGAATACCAACTAGCTTTCTTGGGCCCTTCCTCCCTCCAGGGCCTATCCCACAGGACTTTTCCAAGCAGATCACTGAGGAGGCTAATGAGCAGGACCTCCTAAAAGCCAGGGCTGTGGTCCTACTTTCTGTCTTGACACTTCCTCTTGGGATCTTGAACCCCACCATCTAGTGACCACCATCATGGTCACTACAGCCAAGTCTCCCTTCAACCTTCACATCCACAACAAATCCTTCCTTGCTTGTAAGAGGTCCAGCAGACAACTTTGGTTAGGAATTTGTCGCTGATGCTCTCCGGAGATTCTTGGATTGCTTAGGCCTGCTGCTCTCCTGCAGCCTTAGGTTAGCTACCACTCAGCTGCCAACCCTAACTTATTTCATGGTCAAATCCAAACTCTACATACAACATCAAGGTGCTGCTTGGAAACAACTTAATTTGTGGCTTCAGTGATTGATGGTTTGATTTAAGCTACAGCTGAGAGTGACATGGAAGTGGAAGGCCTAATGGTAGCTGACCAGAACAGAGGCTGTACGGGAAAAGTATGTGAATTATACTCTTCAATTTATTCACAGATACAATTGCCAGCTAAGTTAATAAAAAGTTAAGTTATAGTATCAAAACCAAAATAACTCTTTTCCTTTCACTTCCTGGCAGGAACAGTAGTTTTTTGCAACTGTTTCAAGGCTAGTTATTCACAGCCTAAAATGGCTCAAGTTGTCATGCTAACTCACAACGAAGATGTCTCTCTTCAAATTACATAATAAAAAATATTCACTTCTCAATTAAACTTCCTAAACAATGATAAGTCTAAAGTGTTCATAATCAATTCATGAATCAGTTTAACAACTGCAGCTAGTGAGATTGGTGCTTTATTATTAACATTATAATTTTCACTCAAGGCCAGATGACCTTATAGCAACAAAAAGACAGAACTTTGAACATGTATCTAATAATGTTTATAATCTTAACAGAAATAATGACCCTTACAGTCTGTTCCTTACTGCAATGCTTCTCAAGTCACCTACTTTGTCATTCTCCTACAAAGCACTGTAATTAAATGTAACAGCAATTAAAATGCATAGAGCACAGAATAGTATTTCAAGCACACATTCAACTATCTTAAATTTATTTTCTATAAAGCTCTATACAGTATACAGAACACTTGTTCTCATAAGTTATTCCCTTACACATAAAGAAGTAATCTGTGTTAAAAATTGTCAAATAACCATAAACACACAACAGAGATTCTAGAATAATCTAAATATCACAAAGATAAACTCTGAATCATTGATGGTAGTTGTCAAATTTCAAAGCACGCATTTATAGCTTTATTCCTCTTTTTTTTTCCTGTTCCATATAACACAGGCTTTATAACTTTGCCCTGTCTTTCAAACCCCTCAGAATCTGTCATACTCTGACCTAAGAAAAGCAAACAATACTACAAGACCTATGATCTCTCTAGCACAATGTCAGGAAGGTGCTGGATTCCACAAACAACATTATTGTTTCTTAAATAATCTAAATAGTAAAAATTAAGGCTTCATCATGCCTCAGATACAGAGGTCTCAATTGTAAAATTGAACATCACATGGAAAAGAAAATGTAATTGGTAAACTTTTAAACTAAAGAATAAGAACTTACAGCACAGCAGTATTTCTCACTAATTTTGATGGCCCAAGTACATCACACTTTCACTGAGTTCCTGGGGTTTTTCTACCTGGAATTCTGCCAGATATTTACCCATCTGTATTAAATGCAACATCTATAACACACTTTTTTTCTATAAAATGCATTTTGTAAAAAGCAAGCATTAGGTTTTGTTTATCACAAATAGGCTGTTACAACAAACTAAACCCACTATGCCCTTTCTGCTCTATGTTGCCCAAAACATCAGCTACTTGTATTCTTCTACTTTCCCCGAATAATGACAATCCTGAAGTAAACTGGATGAGACATAAAAATAATCTCTAATTCCAAACAGAACCAAAAAGATCCTTTCAAAGCACGATCTTCAAGCAGACGACATGAAAAATATTAGTTGTGCAAGTACACCATCTGCTGGTCAAAAGTTAACTTAGGCAAAAATAGTCTAAGAGAAAACATTTTGATGAGGGGCATCCATAACTTCCTCAGCAACAGTCTGAGGGGAGGGGTTTTTCCTTCTGTTTCTCTAAACCCCACTGGGCTGTACATTGTGACATTAACTGCCCACTGTGTCCACACTCATTCCTCAGCATCTATTCCTTTCACTGACATTTCTTTGTTATTTACTTTTAAACAATATCCATATAACCACAGCCATGAAGGTTTTTTTATCCTATTACTGTTTTCTTCCCCACTCCTTGCAACTTTCAGTGCTTTCTTTGTCTCTTCTTCCCATGCACCTAAAATCTGAGTTAGGATTGCTGAATGTTGCTGTTCTCACTTCACCCTTTGCTTTTTTGAAAATTCCTTCCCCAGCCTCACCATCTAATGAGTGCAATTCCACGAGAGGAATCTCCAACCTTCTGTTTGACTAGTCAGCACTTCAAAATCAGATATTATTGCTTGAATGCTCTTTTCCTTCGAAATGATGCTCCTGCGACAGCAACCTTAAGATACGAAAGACCAAAGACAATACAAACCAAAGCGTACTTTGTAAAAAGCTACACCAGAAGGCATTATCTGCCACATTACAGAAAAGAAAAAAAAAAAAAAAAAAAAAAAGAGAGAGAAGAAAAAGGGCAAGCTTCTATTTCTTGAAACACTGCTTTCCTGTGCCTCATTTTGGTCTCCACAAAGCAATATCCATCTACAATGTCTCTTCACCAAAACATCCCAAACCAGAATCTTCATTTTCTAAATTATTTTTATACAGCTATTTGGACACACCACAGAATTTGGACTTCCTGCTTTCTCTAAACCATAGACCATTGGACATTCATAGCTATCTTTCACATAGCCTACTGCAAAAATTGAATTGCCTTAAGCCATCTTTGCTGACTGCAGTTATCTTTGGACAGATTCTTCAAATAAATTGTCTTCTGTGAAGAAATATGAAACATTAGCAAAGCCACAGATCATCTCCACAGGGAAATTTTACCCCTTTTTGGTTTTTGGTTTGGTTTGGGTTTTTTGTTGTTTGTTTTGGTTTGTTTTTTTTAATGATTGGAGAAGGCAGTTACATAGACCATGAAATAACTCAAGAACATTACATAGTACATTATTTTGAAGAAGAGTTTGCCCTCAAATCATTTTTTAAATGCTTACGTTTTTTCCTGTTAGCCTCATTACTTAAATAATCATTTCAAAATCTACTCCTATAACTCCTTACATAGTCTGACTGATATCAATGGAAATTCTGTAATTTGGTGGATAATGAGATCTGTGTTAACAGACCCTTTTTAACTGTGGAGATCTTGGCAAGCGCCCAGCAAAATTAATTTCCTTAGGAAGCTTCCATTTTGTCTATTTTAATTCAGAGGTACACAGTAATTATAAGCACATTTCCAGGAAACTGCAGGTATTCAAAGCATCTATCAAGTACAGCTATAAGTTTTCCTCGGTGAAATAGAGAGAAATAAAGTATTTCATCTTTTAATTTTGAAGTAAAACTTATTTTAAATAACACTAAATTTCCACAGAAGTAGACAGGTAACATGCACACTGAAATTTTAATAAAAAAATAAATATATAGGAAGGAATCTCAAAGTTCTGGAGACTTAAAAGTGAAGAAAGGGAAGAGTCTTATAACCAGGAAGAGCAGCAACATCCTACTGTCTAAGGACAGAACTGTCTGACTCTTGGAGATGTAGAGTTAATTTCAACCTTGCTTGGAGTCTTTAAAGAGTCTAAACACAAAGATTTCAAAAGACAGATTCTCAGTCACAAAGTAAGAATGTATCCTCTAAGTATAGTACCCTTTAAAAGAGGGTTGGAAGAGATAAACTTCAGAAAAAGCTATGCATACTTCATCATAAATGCTTCCATTGATATCTGCTCCATAAATTGGTGCCACAAAAGTCAAGTTCTTCCAATATTTACGCTCCAGGTCTTCATAATCTATGTATCTTGGGGTGCAGTATCTGCAGGAGGAAGAGGTAGGCAAAGGTTCAGCATAGTCTTCCAACAACCACCTTCACAATGGACTATGTTTCTGATCCTGCAAACTGAATTTTAAGAGATCATTTCAAATTCATCGAAACAGAAGAATTATTAGTTGTCCTGAATTCTTAGTTTCATGATTCACCACAGCACGTAACCTCCTACCTGACAGCTACAGTAACTGAAGTCATACACCTAGCCATACAACATTTTCTTAAGTCTCCAGCAGCTAAATAACACATCTACTGACTGTCCTTAGGCTGAGGCCCTCCTTTTTGTTTCGCTTCCATAAAAAGGACCATTATGGAAAAGCCACTTACTTGACAAGTATTACATAGAATCATAGAATGGTTTAGGTTGGAAGGGACCTTAAAGATCATCTAGATCCACACCACACACACACAAATACTCCCAAGCACAGCAACATCTTCCACTAGACCAGGTTGCTCAGAGCCCCGTTCAACCTGGCCTTGAACGCTTCCAGGGATGGGGCATCCACAGCTTCTCTGGGCAACCTAGTCCAGTGCCTCACCACAGTCACTGTGAAGAATTTATTCCTAATGTCTAATCGAAATCTACCCTCTTTCAGTTTGAACCCATTACCCCTTGTCCTATCACTACATGCCCTTGTCAAAAATCCCTCTCCAGCTTTCTTGTAGGCCCCCTTTAGGGTCTTGAAGGCTGCTATAAGTTCTCCCCAGAGCCTTCTCTTCTCCAGGCTGAACAACCCCAACCCTCTCAGCCTGGCTTCACTGGAGGTGCTCCAACCCTCTGATCATCTTCGTGGCCCTCCTCTGGACCCGCTCCAACAGGTCCATGTCCTTCTTATGTTAGGGGCTCTAGAGCCGGATGCAGAACTCCAGGTGGGGTCTCATGAGAGTGAAGTAGAGAGGCAGAATCACCTCCCTCAACCTACTGGCCACGCTTCTTTTGATGTGGCCCAGGATACAGTTAGTTTTCTAGGCTGTGAGAGCACATTGCTAGGTCATGTCCAGCTTTTCCTCAACCAACATCCCCAAGTCCTTCTCCTCAGGGCTGCTCTTAAGCCATTCCCCACCCAGCATGTATTTTCACTTGGGATTGCCACAACCGATGTGCACGATCTTGCACTTGGCCTTGTGGAGCTTCATGAGCTTTGCACAGGCCCACCTCTCAAAGCTGCCAACATCCCTCTAGATGGCATTCCTTCCCTCTAGCATGTCAACCGCACCACACAGCTTGGTGGTGTTGGTAAATTTGTTGAGGGTAGACTCCATCCCACTGTCCATGCCACCAAGAAAAATGTTATTTCATAGAATCATTAAGGTTGGAAAAGATCTCAATGATCAAGTGAAAACATCAACCCAACACCACCATGCCTACTAAACCAGGTCCTGAAATGCCACACCTACGCATTTTTTTGAACACTTCCATGGATGGAGACTCCACCGCTTCCCTGGGCTGCCTGTTCTAATGCTTGCCCATTCTTTCGGTAAAGAAATTCTTCCTAATATCCAATCTAAACCTCCCCTGTCACAACTTGAGGCCATTTCCTCTTGTCCTATTACTAGTTACATAGGAGAAGAGACCAGCACCCACCTCACTACAACCTCCCTTCAGGTAGTTGTGGAGAGCAATAAGGTCTCCCCTCAGCCTCCTTTTCTCCAGACTAAACAACCCCAGTTCCCTCAGCTGCTCCTTATAAGTCTTGTGCTCCAGACCCTTCACCAGCTTTAATTGCTCCTCTCTGGACACGCTCCAGCACCTCAATGTCTTTCTTGTAGTGACAGACCCAAAACTGAACACAGTTGTGTTGGGTTGTTGTGACCCAGCTAAAGGACTGGCACTTGGGACTTGTTAAACCTCATGCAATTGATCTCAGCCCATCGATCCAGCCTGTCCAGATCCCTCTGCAGAGCCTTCCTGCCCTCAAGCAGATCAACACTCTCACCCAACTTGGGTGTCATCTACAAACTTACTGAGGGTGCACTCAATCCCCTCACCCAGGTCATTGATAAAGATATTAAACAAGTCCAGCCCCAAAACTGAGCCCTGAGGGACACCGCTTGTGACTGGTCACCAACTGGATTTATTTCTGTTCACCACAACTCTCTGGGCCCGGCCTTCCAGACAGTTTTCTACATAGCAAAGAATACATACGTCCAAGCCATGAGTTGCCAGCTTCTCTTGGAGAACGCTATGGGAGACAGTATCAAATGCTTTACTAAAGTCCAAGTAGATAACATTCATAGCATTTCTCTCATCCACTAGGCAGGTCACCTGGTCATAAAAGGAGATCACGTTGGTCAAGCAGGACCTGCCTTCTATGAACTCATGTGGGCTGGGCCTGATCCCCTGATTGTTCTGCACATGTCTGGTGAGCGCACCCAAGATGAACCACTCCATAATCTCCCCTGGTACCGAGACAGGCCCGTAAGTCCCCTGAAGCCCCCTCTGGACCTTCTTCTGGCAAGACTCCAGCCATCCGGGACCTCCCCTGTTAACCCAGACTGCTGATAAATGATGGAGAGTGGCTTGGAAAGCTTCTCTGCCAGCACCCTCAGTACTCTGGGGTGG